>CACRXK020013516.1:0-13964 GCA_902702795.2 Paramuricea clavata
TGACTTCATAGTCTATCAAGATATGATGGTCTGGAAACTAAACATGCAGAAGTCATCGTGTTATGTTTTTGTCCGAGTTTATGTTAAGCCGGTTTTCCACTTCAAAGCGTACCGTACCGAAACGTATCAAAAACGTTTTTAAATTTCAAAATTTTGTGAATGTTGATTGGTTCATGTTTCCGTATAGTACGCCAAAAAGTTGACTTGCGACGAACTTTTTATTTTAATTGATACGCGAATACACCCGGAAGTACGAACACCGCGGAAAAACGTCTGCGCATGCGTCAACCTTACCTGTAATAGTATTGCGAACTTGATGAGAAGCTGTTCCGAAGGCTCAAAATGGCGGTAAAAAGGAGTGACTTCATTGTGCGTCTTTACAGCCAGATTTCGAGCGCAAAAATAAACATGTCATTCTAAAAACTAAGAATAAATACAGCCAGAAGGTTCAAGAAGTTGTATTGTACAAGAACATGAACTAAAGGTGATTGTTGACAAATTTATCGTCTGAAACATTTTGTTTATCAACTAAGCAACGACAATTTCCGAATTTTCGTTTGAGATACATTTCTTTAAAAAAACTGTGTCGCCAAATATAAAAAATTTTCGTGTTCACAATAATTAAACTTTAGGATTTATTCTACAATTTGAGTGGGTTAAGAAGCTTAACTTTTCGAGAGTTTTCTTAACTTTTGAGTTTGAATTTTTGTTTTGAATAATTTTGCAAAAGTTTTCGAAGTCGGGTCCGTTAAAATCAACAATTTTTTTACATGAATTCTATTTCATTCCATACTTTAAATGCCAGGACGCTTTCAATTAATGTCTAGTCTACCCATTTGCTATATTTTCTCGTTTGTTTTACTAATTTTTTACCAATTAATAAGCATGTTTTTGGTTTAGAAATTGATATTCAAATTCCCCGCCATATTTTCATAATTTGGTGCATGCGCAGACGTTTTTCCGCGGTGTTGGAAGTACGTGGATTTATAAACCTCTTTTCAATCTGCGCATGCTCACCAGTACGTTTCGGTACGATACGGGCGAAGTGGGAAACCGGCTTTAATTTGTGCACGGTCACGGTAAGTAATGGAGCTCATTGTATTTTTGCACAGCAGGGCTGCAAATTACTGTCGGACATCGGACAATGTCCGACTAAATTTGGCAAATGTCCGAGCAAAAGTAATTTTGATCGGACATTGGTCAGATCAAAAAAATATATTGTCACATTATACATTTTTTTGCTTTGACAAAATCCGATTGCAAATTCACTCAATTTACACTTTGCAATAACTTACGAGGCATTCTAGCATTTTACTTAACGTTGCGCCGGAATGGCTATACATACTTGTCTCGTGACTTATATATACCTATATATCTTGTGCAACGTATATATGTCCGACCAAATTCAAGTTATGTCCGACGAAAATTAAAAGTGATCGGACAAATGTTCTGTCGAGTCAAATATTTATTTGCAGCCCTGCACAGGGTGTCCCAAAAGTAAAGTACCCTCTATAGAAATTATCCTATTGGTATAATTTGAATGCTATATAAGCACTATGCTGAACACAAGAGCGCGTACACAATTGAATTGAATTTTTAATTACCAGGCGCATAAAATCCTGTGCTTAGCAACAATAGGATATTTTCTATAGAGGGTACTTTTTTGGAGGACACCGTGTATATGAAACGTGCAACCACAATGAATAATATTTAATAAACATGATATTTTTTGTGTGTGCGGTTTTTATGTTATGTACTCGGGTATATGTTTCTGATGTTACGCTGAAAAGTTTGCCTGACCGCGGTGGGAATCGAACCCTCGACCTTTGGGAATACTATCAATATTATAATATTGGAATATTAAAATTGGGGTAGGGAGTTGGGTGGCTCCTAAAACATTTCCTAAAACATTTCACTGTCCTTCATTTTCGGTGGCGGCTCAAAAATACTGATTTTGTGTTACTGTCTGACAATCACGTGGTGTATATGGATGACCAACTAAGGGACCGGTCATAAAGTATTTACTAGAGGGTGTGGAGGATATTTTTTGGGGGTACAAAAAAACCCAGAACCTCTAGGGGGGTACCAAAATCTTAGTATTACAGGTGCGGAAAAAAATTACATTTTATAATTATTGTTGAATATTGAATGTTTTGTGCCCAGATTTAAGTTTGGAAAGAATTGTTTTACTATAATTATTATCAAATCAACACAAAGTATATATGTTTCAGTCTGACTCAATGTCAGATGATAAGTAGGATTCAGAATCCGTGGAACTTTTGGAGTACAAATCTGATACATCTGAATTGTCAATGACAATGCTAGCAAGCTCACACCATTAGAACCTGTTAATGATTGAAAGGGGGGCATGAAAATTTTCACTTACATTGAAGGGGGTTACGAAAACTTTTCCATAGGTTTTTGGGAGGGTATGGAAATATGTACTTAAAATTTCATTTATCCTCCACCCCCCTCTAGTAATTACTTTATGACCGGTCCCTAATCATCTCATGCATAAATATTTAAATTATATGGTATTGTGAGAGAAAACTCCCAGTGAGAATATAGTTTTGTTTGAACTTTTTGAATGAGACAGGCATCAGCTCCAGGATAGATTTTAATGCAGAAATCAGTATAATTAAAAAGCGTGCAGGGTATGAATTTAGGTTTGCCGATATACTTAAAGAATTAGACTTACCTAATCTAAGTCTCAGAAGAAATAATCAATTATGTATACTACCATGTATCAGGTACACATAATATGGTGCCTGATTACCTAATTGATTTATTCACGAAAACCAGTACACTTCTAATCATGAAACTAAGCAGGCTGAATTTAGCTTGGCACTCCCGAGGCTAAATTCCAACTTTTGTAAAATATCGTTTTCGTACAGACGAGTTGTAGCTTGGAATGATTTATTACCTAACATTAAAATTTGGGTTCATAGTCAACTCTCAAAAGCGCTCTAGTGACAAATAGTGGTAATAATTCTTGATAATCAGTTTTTTTCCTTTCTTCTCTTCGATCTTATTGTATTAACTTAATAAATTCTTTTTAAAATTGCATGTAATTAATCATACATAGCACGACCTATTGGAAGATCACATCTTGTAAATATTTCGTTTTTGTCTTTGTGAAATAGTGCCGCGGATAAATAAAGTTTGATTGATTGATTAGCTGTATGATTCTCAACGCTAGTTTACGTACACTATCAAAGATTCTGTGATCACAGTAGGAATTTTGCATAGGTGAATTCTAAGTTTCAAAAGATTCGGTAAAAACATTTTAAGGGAACCGATTCATTATTAAACACCAAGTTGGTTCCTTCAAATATTTCTTACCAATCCTTCAAAACTTAGAATTTGCCTATGCAAAATATGTTGTAATATGTATATGTTGAAATGGCTAATATATTAAATACTAATACTAATAATGAAATCTTTATTGATGAATTTTTAGCTTACTTTGCCGAACAATCGTAACACATAAAGTAATCTACAACCGTCTACTCGAATTAATCAAATTAGCTCATATACGACTCGAATTCATGGTATAATTAACAATTATACCATGAGCTCGAGTCGTATATGAGCTGAATATCAGCCATATACGACGAGAGCGAATGGTATAATTGTTTTATAATATAGTCTAATATAGCCATTAACTGAAGCAGTAATTAATTATTCACTGTTACAATGTGTTACAAAGTGTTGACAATTTGTACAATACTTTTGCTTTACAACTCGAAGACGAAGCGAAAGAAATGGTTTTAGAACCTCTATATCTCACAGGAGAGCTCGGATATATTATACAGATGTTTGGTACTATAGTAAGTGCTTGTTGACTGCAAATTCATTTGTCGTTCATTGCAAACTTTTCTAAACAATTTATATTCTCAATGAACATGTTTTTTCGCTGTTGTTTCGGTATTAATTCTTTAAAAAACTTGTATTTAAACTAATTTCCACGTAATAAATGTATTTTGCTATGTGCATTTGTACGCCCATACAGCCAAGTTTTCACAACAACCATGCATTCACCATAAATTTTAAGCACCTCATTTTTTATTGTCCGCGCGATATAGTTTAAGCAGCAAATTGTTTATTCTATGTCTACTTTACTTAGGAAGCACCAACGTGCTGTGAAGAACCTTGTACCAACAATAAAGTGTGTCGTCCTTCAACGTGCGAATGTGGTTGTCCAGATGGATTTGGTTCATACCATTGCATGTGTCCCCACCGTAAGTATTCGCGTCTAAAGTGCCCGCGTTCCAATTACGAATGCGTTCCGAAATTTGTTCGGCGCGCTTCGACTGCGTTGCAAGAAAATGTCTAGAGAAGTTAAGATACTCTGGTACCGTTTATGGCTACGGGTGATATGCACATACCCATAAACGACTTTTTGTCTCCCCCCTGTCACTTACCCTAAAGAGTATACGAAAAATATGCTATGAAACAATAGATATCTTATATACACTAGATAGTGCATCTAATTATTCTGCAACTCAAAAATTGAAGCCGTGATTGCAGTCTCAGGTCGTTCCCATGAAATGAGAAGATTCGTATGTTTTCTATTTCTTAAACAGGGAACTTAAACATTAAGTTAACCCTATTCCAAATACATTTTTAAACTATTCAAATGATGAAAGTTATTGTTGTTTTTAAGCCTTTATTAGCAAGTGGGAACGACCAACATGCGCCGCCATCTATTCAAATGGGGGTAACCGTTGGAATATTCTTGGCTTCAATTTTCCTAAAAGAGATGCACTCTCTAGTGTGTATAAGATATCTATGTATGAAACTTACAAGTATTCTGTAGGTCTCAACTGCTCCATGCACTATAAGCAAGTGTTCCATGTACTACTACTCCATGCACTATTTGCAACAGTCAACTGCTCCATGCACTACAAGCAAGTGTTCCATGTACTACTACTCCATGCACTATTTGCAACAGTCAACTGCTCCATGCACTATAAGCAAGTGTTCCATGTACTACTACTCCATGCACTATTTGCAACAGTCAACTGCTCCATGCACTATAAGCAAGTGCTCCATGTACTGCTACTCCATGCACTATAAGCAACAGTCAACTGCTCCATGCACTATAAGCAAGTGTTCCATGTACTACTACTCCAAGCACTATAAGCAACTGTCAACTGCTCCATGCACTATAAGCAACTATCAACTGCTCCATGCACTATGAGCAAGTGTTCCATGTACTTCTACTCCACGCACTATAAGCAACTGCCAACTGCTCCATGCACTATAAGCAACTATCAACTGCTCCATGCACTATGAGCAAGTGCTCCATGTACTACTACTCCATGCACTATTTGCAACAGTCAACTGCTCCATGCACTACAAGCAAGTGCTCCATGTACTACAACTCCATGCACTATAAGCAATTGCTCCATGTACTACTACTACTCCATGCACTATAAGCAACTATCAACTGCACCATGCACTATAAGCAAGTGCTCCATGTACTACTCTCCATGCACTATAAACAACAGTCAACTGCTCCATGCACTATAAGCAAGTGCTCCATGTACTACTACTTCATGCACTATAAGCAACTATCAACTGCTCCATGCACTATAAGCAAGTGCTCCATGTACTACTACTTCATGCACTATAAACAACAGTCAACTGCTCCATGCACTATAAGCAAGTGCTCCATGTACTACTACTTCATGCACTATAAGCAACTGTCAATTGCTCCATGCACTATAAGCAAGTGCAACATGTACTACTTCTCCATGCACTATAAACAACAGTCAACTGCTCCATGCACTATAAGCAAGTGCTCCATGTACTACTACTTCATGCACTATAAGCAACTGTCAATTGCTCCATGCACTATAAGCAAGTGCTACATGTACTACAACTCCATGCACTATAAGCAACTGTCAACTGCTCCATGCACTATAAGCAAGTGCTCCATGTACTACAACTTCATGCACTATAAGCAACTGTCAACTGCTCCATGCACTATAGGGAAGAGTATGTTTTAAAAAATGGTATTTGGTTTTGAGAAATTTAACTTACTGCCTCTCACGTTGTATAGTCATGCATTTCATCCATCTTAGACAATTAGTATGTTAGATAGGAAGGTGTGCAATTGTTCTAACGTTTGCGGCCAGGCTGTGGTAAAATATCGACAACATTTTTTTGTCTATACCACGAGTTATTAAAATTGCGAGAACTGAGGCCCCCATGCAGTTACGCGATACCGGATTCGCGTCGGAGCGAGTCGAGCGACATCAACTAAGACACTTTTCAAACTCGCAAGCCAGGCTCTCTACTTCCGCTTCCCTCCCAAACACGCTCCAGCGACGCTTTTCGGCTTCTTACAACTTTTCCTATTTGAAGTTTTTGACCAATTATATGTATTAATTCTGTTATATTATTATAATTTTGAGTGCTAAACTCCCCTTGAAACTGTAAAATTTGATGTCGCTCCGATGCGAATCCGGTATCGTGTAACTGGGGCCTGCATGAGAATGCAGTAAAATCCCGTATGTAAGAACCTAGCAGGTTAAGAACCTACAGCCTGAAATTTTCCATTTAGACACCCATTTTTATAGAACTAATTAATGCATGTTTATGTGAGTGTTAGGCCCCGGTCGCTCGCGTTTAACCGCCAACTCTTATCGACTTTCATCAATTCTCATTGACTTAATTTGAACTGGTTCAAATTTTAACGAGAGTTGATAAAATGATGGTGGTACTGAATATCCAGTCAACTCTTACCAACTCTCATGCAACTCTTGTTCTCGTTTGACCGGGCCATGAGAGGTGAGAAAACTCTCATGAAGCTCTCGCTTCTCAACTCTCATCAACTCTCATGCAACTCTTGTTCTCGTTTGACCGGGCCATGAGAGGTGAGAAAACTCTCGTGCAAACTCTTGCTTCTCAACTCTTATCAACTCTCATGCAACTCTTGTTCTCGTTTGACCGGGTCATGAGAATTGAGAAAACTCTCGTGAAACTCTCGCTTCTCAATTCTCATCACTCTCATGCAACTCTTGTTTTCGTTTGACTGGGCCATGAGAGGTGAGAAAACTCTCCTGCAAACTCTTGCTTCTCAACTCTCATCAACTCTCACGCAACTCTTGTTCTCGTTTGACCGGGCCATGAGAATTGAGAAAACTCTCGTGAAACTCTCGCTTCTCAATTCTTATCACTCTCATGCAACTCTTGTTCTCGTTTGACCGGGCCATGAGAGGTGACAAAACTCTTGTGCAAACTCTCGCTTCTCAACTCTCATCAACTCTCACGCAACTCTTGTTCTCGTTTCACCGGGACATGAGAGTGGGGAAAACTCTGATGCAAACTTCCGCTTCTCAACTCTCATCAACTCTCATGCAACTCTTGTTTTCGTTTGACCTGGGCATGGGAGTTGAGAAAACTCTCATGCAAACTCTCGCTTCTCAACTCTCATCAACTCTCTCTAATGCAACTCTTGTTCTCGTTTGACTGGGGCATGGGAGTTGAGAAAACTCTCATGCAAACTCTCGCTTCTTAGTTTTTATCCTGCATGTACCTGATTTTTATAAAGTGCAGACATATTAGAGTGACGAAATTCAACTTAATATTCTAATCACATATGAAAGAACCTATTCACCCTGACCTGGAAAATAGTAGGTTCTCATACGCGGGATTTTACTGTATTGTTACGTAAATCTGTGTGCGACATCTAGCAGATATCGTAAAATCTTGTTTCTTTCAGAGAACATGAGCAGAGTTTTCATCAAAGATTCGCCAGCCATGCTGTCTGGCGTGATGAAACAGGTCGAGAGTGGAAATGAAACATGGGGAGTGACAGACGACCAGAAAGTGTGGGTTTTACGCAATGATATGTGGCAAACGTTAGGTCCAGATAAGATGAATTATGTCTCAGTTGGCAAAGCAGGTGTCTGGGCTTTGGATGTACTTAATGATGTTTTTGTTAGAAAAGGTAAATTGCAAGACAAAGGCCCAGAGGTGTAGCCCCATTTTTCTTCAGGACCAATTTTGTAATTCTGTAATTTCATCTATGACATAAAATATACCAAGTCTGTGGATTTCAGATTATCATAAAACGTGTTTAAAATACATGAAATAGCATTTCGACCCTAAAAATAGAAACAAATTTCCGGGAGACCATGCCTCCACAGGCCGGACAATTAGACCCCCCCCCCATACACACACACACTGGTTTGGAGCTGGCTACGCCACAGTAAAGACCCTTTTATGCTTGCAATTTTGGCTGCGATTTTCTTCTTCTGATATCAGGATGTATATTTTTAAACAGTCATAACTCATCTGCTAGGCCAAAAAAATATGTGGGTTTCCTATTTCTTCTTATAAAAAATTAGGTAGGGTAGGTCGGTTTTAACTTTTTTCCTAACAACCGGACGCCATTGTGGTTAGTCAGTACTTCCACATCCAAAGATAAATTTCCCTAATATTGCCTCAAATTTCAATTTTAAACAAACGTTTTCCTCTAAAGTGGAAACACTTACAAGCATGATCCAATAAAAAAGTTTAGAGTCGGGATTTCGACGTCCAAAAGCTAGGTAGGGTCGGGAAACCGGAAACCCACATATTTTTTTGGCCCTATATCACTTCCCAACGAAGGGCCTTCGCTTCTCATGTTTCTAGTAGTTGTATCTCTCTCAATCCGCAGCTTAAGTATATATATGAAAAGGACGCATATAGGGGTGAAACCAGGTCTCTAGTTAACACCACATTGCTGCCCCAAACCCTAGCCTACATGCAGTCTAGTAGTAAAACAAGCGGCAACCGGCAATCTGGAGACACATGCGTGCATGCAGGTTCGATTCCCGTGGAGGAGTTCAGCTATATTTTTTGGGGGACTACAGTCTTTACTTAGAAATGCTATCAACATGGTTATATAGAAACATGGTTAATTTAAAATTCATTCATTTGTTGTACAAATAAAGAATGGACAAATCCTGAACTATAGTGAACGTTAAAACTACCTATTTCTTGTAAATATTAATATTCGCTAGTTGTAAGTTCTCAAGAAGTGATTATATAGATCTTGTATACAAGAAAAAGTTATATTAATAAAGTTTTTTTTATTATGTCAAGGTATAGACACTCAGAACCCCTTTGGAACAGGTTGGACGCTCGTTTCATCCCCATCTCAAAAACTGGTTCAAATCGACTCGGGCAGTTCCGGTGTGGTGTATGGTGTCACTCGAGAAAACCAGATCTACTGTCGGGCTGGTATCACCCAACAGACACTGTCTGGTACCAGTTGGGTTAACGTATACGGCACGGCTAAGCATGTATCGTGTGGTGATTACGGGTGCTGGGCAGTACGGCCTGACAACACTGTTGGCTTTCGTCAGGGAGTCACTGTACAGAATTGTGCCGGGACAGAATGGAATGATCTTTCAGGTAGAAAACGAATGTGTTATTAGAAAAGAACTAGAGGGCACTCAGAGAATACATGTATTCCTCCGCCAGCAATCATGCGTTTAGTTTATTCGGCCTGGCCATAGATTAATTCTGAACAGATGTGTAAGTTCAGTAAAAAGTTGTCCGCCATCTTCCCAGCAAGTGTCGCTCGTGTTATAATTTGTCATTTGGTAATACGTCTTGCTTTCCAAAAATGCTTTAAACACCATTTCAACAACTTTAAACATTCAACATGGATTATTTAATCCAAAAATGTCGATCCAAAAATGCCGCAATAAAGTGCAAAAGTTCGTGTTTTTCAGGACGCCATTTTGCTAGCAAGTGTCATAGTGTGAGCATAACGTGTATGCATTTATAATTAAATTGACAATATTCATAGATATCTTATATACACTAGATAGTGCATCTAATTATTCTGAAATTCAAAAATTGAAGCCGTGATTGCAGTCTCAGGTCGTTCACATGAAATTAGAAGATTCGTATATTTTCTATTTCTTAAACAGTTAACTTAAACATTAAGTTAACCCTAATCCAAATTCGTTTCTAAAATATTGAAATGATGAAAATTATTGTTGTTTTTAAGCGTTTATTAGCAAGTGGGAACGACCAACATGGCCGCCATCTATTCAAATGGGGGTAACCGCTGGAATATTGTTGGCTTCAATTTTACTAAAAGAGATGCGCTATCTAGTGTATATATAAGATATCTATGACAATATTCAACTAATATATTGTGTTTTTCAACCTTCTCAACCGGAACATGGCGAGTGCATAATCGATGGCGAATCATGGCGTGGCAGCGGTTATGGGTTTTTGGCTGAGTCGAACCTCTGTATCGTATATTTACTACGTGCTAATGCATGCCCCATCACGCCTGCGGCAACAAAACATTCACTCATAATTTAACTCTCCTATAAATAATTTCTTTTAGGAAAAACAGACATGGCACAGTTAGACTCAGGTGCAACAGGCGCTGTATACGCTATCTCCATGAATCACACTCTGTACAGGCTTAACGGAATATGTTGGAAGTTACCATGGGGTACCAAAAATTGGAAAGAAGTTATACCACACCCATTTAAACATGTTACTATTGGGGATACACACACGTATATCGTTGCTGACAACGGAACAGTATGGAAATTCTCATACTAAGTAGTACAGGATGGCCTCAATGATTACCAGAATAACCGTGGTTACGTATCGGTTTGACCAATAGAGACCTTCCGATGTAGGAGGGGAACGCAACGACAACGGCCAGAATAAATCATTCGAATAAACGATCGTAAAGAAAGTTTGTAGACAATTATTGATCGTATCAATTTAATACTGTTTGGTTAGTTTGAAATAGTGGCTTTATTGTTGAAAAAGTTCGACTGCATGTGGTACTGAGTATATTGTATTTATTGTAGTACTGAGTATATTATATTTATATAGAATCTATCGACTTGTAAACTATTAAATTTTTAATGTTGTCAACTTAGGAATAGCAATTGGGATATTAGTAGCACTAAATAAGTCTAAATTAGATCTAAACTTGCACTTGTAGCAGATTTAAATCTCTCTTCCTGAGAGTCGTGCATGAGTAAAAAATAGATTACTGCAGATAAAGGGAAATAAGAAAAATATACTGTACTATAAAACTAATATTCTGTAAAGCTAATTTATTAATACCGGATAAAAAAAGGATGGCCCTTCTATTGAATTATTTCGTCAATTGAAACGGATATCTACTGTAGTCATAACATTACAAAAATGAGAAAAATTCTTCTGGTATTTAATATTCTAAAATCATCTTGGCCACAAGATTTATTTGTTTTATTTGCTTTTTCGCGGGATTCCCATTGATGTAAACACGAGGTTGTCCGACACTGGTATTATAAGCTTTCTCTGGCCAAAACAAAGTTAGCTAAGTTAAAAATAATGAACTAACTCTTTTATACCTAACGAGTTGAAGAATATTGATGATGACTCGGTTTGTTTAGAACGAAGCTAAAGGAAATTTCGAAACGTCCGTTACTGCTTAGAACTGGGTATTAGATTTTATGGTACAACATTTTGCATTGGTATACATTAGAATTTATCGACTTTTATTATATAAAGTATAGTGCTTTATGTACTCTTTAAAAAACGAGCAGGAGTGTTTTATTAGGTTTAATGACTTCAAAAACATTTGCATAATGAGTCAAATCTTTATATAAAAATCTTTATATTAAAATCTTTATATAAAAATCTTTATATAAAAATCTTTATATAAAAATCTTTATATAAAAATCTTTATATAAAAATCAAAGCTAAAGTTTATGTAAATTAACATGATTTTTTATCACATATAAAGATACGACACGCTTATGATTTTTCTTTGTGTTTTCCTCTTGAATTATTAATGAGTTTTTTAAAGAGATTTCAAAAACTCATTAATAATTCATGAAGCAATTATCCAATCTTGAGTAAGAAATTAGTCACGTGCATACGTCTTTATACCAGCTAAAGAACACTTTAACAAAAGACCATTGTTATGCAAACTATATAAAGATTTTTATATAAAGATTTTTATATAAGATTTTTATATAAAGATTTTTATATAAAGATTTGACTTATTATGCATACGTTTTTGAAGTCATTCAAAAAACTCGCGGGTCGTGTTTTATTAGGTCTAAAGCCACTCGCGCTGCGCGCTCGTGGCTTTAAACCTAATAAAACACTCCTGCTCGTTTTTTAAATAGTACTTCGAGCACTGATAAAAGTGATTAATCTCACATGTGAGATTATTCATGATAATCTCACATGTGGAAATTATCGCTTTTCAATTATCGCTTTTCAATTATCGCTTTTCTGTAAAAATTATCGCTTTTCAAAGATTGTTCTTTATATAATAAACAGAAAAATACATGGGTGCTTGGAAATACCAGATTTATTTCGAGTGTTGAACATGATATCTTATAGTGAGCGCAGCGAACGAGTGAGATATCATGTTCAACACGAGAAATAAATCTGGTATTTCCAAGCACCCATGTATTTTTCTGCTTATTATATAAAATATATTCCGCGCACCCTGTATTATTCTCTATGTAAACTATTCAGCTTTTAACCAGGAACAGCAATTGGGATATTAGTAGCACTAGATTTAATCTAAACTTGCACTTGTAGCGGATTTACATCTTGTATATAATCATATATAATTTAAAACGGTTTTAAGCCATATACTAATAATATACCCACAATGGCAAAACAACTATACAGCATGTTATAATAACCAAATGTCAAATTCATATTTATATAGCTATGTACATTAAGTATGATGGAAGAGCATTATAGCTTTCACGATTTAACGGTTCATGGTCAACAATTGCTTTCAGCATGAAAGTTGCAGGCCTTGATGTCTGAGCCAAGTGTAGAATGGAAGAGGTCGTTTCGCTGGCCTCAGAGTGACCAAACGTAACAAAGCAACGGTTTTACTAACACTAACCCTATTCCAAACACAAACTCTGACCCTAATCCTAACCCTAACCTTATTCCAAGTTTGTTTCTAAACCAACCTTGAAGAAAAAAGTTTTGACGAAATGTCATTCTGAGGTCAGCGAACTAACCTTCCCGTATAAAATGCGGAGATTTTTAAAATTTTGCAAACTACAGCTCTTTTTGTTAAACCACCGTTACCTTTTTTTTTCAGAGCTACCGCTTAGAACCCAAGCATCATTATTTTTGCGGAAAACCTTTAATACTGGCAATAGGATCAATCAATGATCCACAATGATCATCATCATCATTAATGATCATCATTACTGATTAATAATTAATGATTAATGATCATCATTAATGATTAATGATCATCATTAATGATCATGATCATTAATAATGGTCATAATCATCACCATCGACATTAATGATCATCATCACCATTAATGATCAGGCAATGATCACCATCATAATTTTAAGCATCACCATAATTTTTTTGAGAGCTACCGCTTGCAACGCAAGCGTCATTATTTTTGCGGAAAAAACCTTCAATATAAAGTCAATCGAATTCAGATGGAATTTGCTGGTGGACAAATAATTCGGGTTTACCCTCTGCATACGTATATTCTGCCTTCTCTCTGCACCCCTCAACTATGGAGACCAAACAATATACAGGTATTAAGTGAGGATGACCACCCACTCAACATCGTTGGTCACACACGCCCGCGATCATTGATGAACTTTAGACTTCGCTAATACTTTCGTTTCCTTGGGAACAGGGTGGACTTTTGTCGACGCTGCATGAAAATAGTGCGGGCTCGTGAGCTTTTTCCCGCAAATTTTGCTTTTCGATGTTTTGCTTACAATTTCTAAGGATGTTGAGGTTTACAGCATTGTGATTCATTGGTTTTTGAAAGCATCGGGGGCTTTTTCGTTGGAACTTGCAGGCTAACTCTTCAACAACCTAATGACTGTTTTTAAAGCAAAGCAATTGAAAGGAAAACTTATATTTTCATACGAAGAAGATGAGTGGCGACATTTATGTTGGACTGTTTTGAGCAGATGCTTCGAAG
>CACRXK020013517.1:0-13963 GCA_902702795.2 Paramuricea clavata
TAGTAAAAGGTGGGTTACATCAGGATTCACTCTAAATGGTGATCTAACCATTGCAAATGGTAATTCAATCTATACGACCAACAACCTTGGTGCAAAAATAGCTATTCCCAATATTCAAACTGTGGTTAACCAAATTTCACGCTTTGCCTTGAAACTGGACGGTTCAAATGTAATGACAGGTGATCTTCATATGGGAGGTAATGAAATTAAAAATATTGGGGCTCCTAGTGCCGATAAATCTGCTGTTTCCAAAAAATGGGTGGAAGATAAGATTAGCGGTGGTCGTAAAAGGCGTGAAACTTACAGTGGACTTACTCTTTCTGATGACCTTGATATGGGAAACAATGAGATTATAAAATTAGGTGCTCCTACAACTGATAATTCTGCTGTTTCCAAGAAATGGGTCACCGATCATGTTAGCGGAAGTTCCATTAATAGTAGCGGATTTACTATGACAGGAAATATTGATATGGGTGGAAATAAGGTTGAAAATGTTGCCGATCCGACTACCCCCCAGTCTGCTGTTACCAAAAGCTGGTTCAATCTAAATGAAGGTACGTTCTTAAGGTTAGATGGAACAGGATCAATGAATGTTGGTGGTACTGTAAATTTTAGTAATGCCCCCACATGTAACTCAGACCCTAATATTCCAAATAGTCTTGTGCGTCTGCAGTATCTTAAGAATTATACAAATAACTTACTAAAACTTAGCGGTTCGCGAGCAATGATAGGTAACCTTAAAATGGGTGGAAATGAAATAATAAATGTTGGAGCTCCTACAACTGATAATTCTGCTGTGTCTAAGAAATGGGTCGCGGATCATGTCAGTGGGAGTTCCGTAAGTAGTAGTGGATTTACTATGAGCGGTAATATTGACATGGGTGGCAATACTATTACAGGACTAAATAGTGGGTCAACAGGAGGTTCTAGTGCCGTTTCTTACGGTTCTATGACTTCTTGGTGTTCACAGTTTCTTAAGCGTGATGGTGGCACTTTAGCTAGTAACTTAGATGTTAACGATTACGAGTTGACTAGAGTTGGAAATCCTACTACTGACGGTTCAGCTGTTAATAAGAAATGGGCAACAGATGAGTTCATGAGTAGTAGAGGTGGACTGGTAAAAGGTGATTTGGATATGGGAGATTCAAGTGGAATTCTTGATCTAAAGGATCCTGTAAATGATAAGGATGCTGTTAACAAACAGTGGGTAGAAAAGAATTTCCTAAAACCTTCAACTGGTCTTACTCAAGCAACGGCTGACTTAAGATATGTAAGAATACGGCGACATATACATGCAGAATGGATTTGGGGTTATCGTGGTGTTTCAGTTGCAGCAACAAGGTACTACGCTTACTGTCACAATCAGATTCCACCTTCATGGAGAACAGATCCTATTAATAATATGGCAGACCTGAACCTTGAATCAATAACTATAAAAACAGACTACCCACGTTTTTCAACTGTTCTAAATATACCCCTAGCTTTAATCCTATGGGCTACTGTATGGGAAAAACAATCTAACGGAAAATTTACACAGGTTAAGAAGGAAATCACCCTTGCCACGGTTGACTTAAGAAGACTGTCACACACCTGGTTTAATGGAACTTACACAACTACCGGTGGAAGTACAGCCTGCTACGTTTTCAAGGGTAATAGTATGTTCTATTTAGGAGCCCAGGCTGAGTTGGTAGATAACACGCTAGCCTGGTGTATTATAGTTAAACCTGAACACTCAATGCCCACTGGTACTAGCATGGATATGTCCTTTTGCTGGTCACTCCGATATTCGGGGTCAGGTAGTTAACATGTGGTTTATCATAAGATAAGATGTCAAGGTGGAGGTCATGCTTCTCCTGCTTAGGTAAGATTTGTGGTTGTCGTAAGAGTTCTAGTAGAACTGGGAAGTCTGGTGATATAAATTTCTCCGTATCCAATAATATCAACATTGGAGTAAGTACACAGAATAAAAAGGATGACTTGGACTTTAGACCAAATTCTGAAAGTTACGGTCACCTAAGAATGCTTGAGGAAAAATCAGATAGTAAATAGAGAATTTAATAGGAATAAAATAAATTATCTAAAAGTAAAATAAAAGTGGTCTAGAAAAATGAGGTAAAAAAGACCAAAGAAAAAATGGTCTAGAAAAATATGAGCCCGCGTTTTTCGGGGAAAATATGGAAACCGCTGACCGGAAGTTGGGTGTGATCGCGGGCCGAAAAAGTGGTCTAGAACCCTCATTCCCTATACTACTGCTTTTGCCTTCAAAGTGCCCTTGCCTTTGCCATCAAAGGGCATTTGCCTTCAAAGTGCCCTTGCTTTTGCCAGCGAAGTGCCCTCGCCATCGAAAGGACAAATGCCATCGACGATCCAGTGCCATGGAAGGGCCTTTGCCGTCAAAGTACCCTTACCTTTGGCTTCAAAGTTCCTTTGCCCTTGCCTTCGAAGGGCTTTTGATATTGGATGGCCTTTTCCTTCAAGCCAGCGCTCCATATATAATGTTTTAAACTACTCCATCGCTTTAACCGTGGAAACATCCTTCGTCCTAAACTCTCTGGTAATGCAACATCCTCCGACCAAGCCGTACCAAGACTAGAGTGATTGTGAGAAATGAGGATGTTTGCTTGCTACAATCGAACAATGCACGCATTGCATTCGGACAACCTTTGCGTTCGAACTGCTTTTTAATTTCCTTTTTCTTCGTAAGTTGTTTGCCTCCGCCTTTGCTTTCCAAGAGTCTTTACTTTGCCCTTCGAAGGGTCTTTGCCTTCAAAATGCCTTTGCGATCGGAGAGCCTTTGCTCCAAAGTGCCCCTGCCTTCGGAAGGCCTTTTCCTTGAAGCCAATGCTCCACACATATAATGCTTCAAACTACTCCATCGCTTTAACCGCGGCAACATTCTCCGTCCTAGACTCTCTGGTAATGCAACATCTTCCGACCCAGCCGTACCAAGACTCGAGTGACTGTGAGAAATGAGGATGTTTTCTTGTTACAGTCGTGCAATGCACTCTTTGCATTGTACGACTGTAACAATGTGCCCTTGCATTTGCCTTTGCCATCGAAGGGCGTTTGCCTTGAAAGTGCCATTGCTTTTGCCATCGAAGGGCCACTGCCATAGAAAGGCCATAGCCATCGCTTTGCCTTCAAAGTGCCCTTCACCTTAGCTTCGAAGGCTTTTGCCCTTGCCATCGAAGGGCCGTTGCCTTCAAAGTGCCCTTGCATTTGCCATCGAAGGGCCTTGGCTTTCAAAATGCCCTTGCCTTTACCATCGAAGGGCCTTTCGAAGCTCCACGTACATATAATGCTTCAAACTACTCCATCGCTTTAACAGCGGCAAAATCCCCCCTGCTAGACTATGGGGCTTTAGACTCTCTTTCGAAGAGACTTTACTTTGCCTTCGAAGGGCCTTTGCCTTTGAATGGCCTTCGCCTTTGCTTTCAAAGAGCCTTTCCTTTGCCTTCGAAGGGCCTTTGCCATCGAAGGGCCCTGTCTTCGAACAGCCTATTCCTTCAAGCCAATGCTTCACATATATTCTCTTTTCTCACAATCACTCGAATCTTGGTACGGCTGAGTCGGAGGATGTTGCATTACCAGAGAGTTTAGGACGAAGGATGTTTCCACGGTTAAAGCGATGGAGTAGTTTACAACATTATATATGGAGTGCTGGCTTGAAGGAAAAGGCAATCCAATGTCAAAAGCACTTCGAAGGCAAGGCCGAAGGAACTTTGAAGCCAAAGGTAAGGGTACTTTGACGGCAAAGGTCCTTCCATGGCATTGGCCCGTCGATGGCATTTGTCCTTTCGATCGCAAATGCCCTGTCCCGTCGATGGCAAAGGCAACGGCTCTTCGAAAGCAAACACGAAGGCCATTCTAAGCCAAAGGACCTTCGAAGGTAAAGGCAAGTTCACTTTGAGGGCAAAAGCCCTTCGATGCCAAATGCAACGGCACATTGAAGGCAAAGGTCCTTCGGTGCCAACAAGCAAACATCCTCTTTGCTCACAATCACTCGAGTCTTGCTACGGCTGTGTTGGACTCAGTTGGAGGACGTTGCATTACCACTCTATACCAGAGAGTCTAGGACGGAGGATGTTGCCGCGGTTAAAGCGATGTAGTACGTAGTTTGAAACATTACTGTATATGTGGAGCGTTGGCTCCTAGGAAAAGGACATCCGATGACAAAGAAAAGGCAAGGGCCCTTCGAAAGAAAAGGCGAAGGCCATTCTAACGCAATAGGCCGTTCTAACGCAAAAGACGAAGGCCATTCTAACGCAAAGGCAATAGGCCTTCGAAGGCAAGGGCAAAGGTCCTTTGAAGCCAAAGGTAAGGGCACTTAGAGGGCAAAGGCCCTTCGATGGCAAAACCCAGGGACGAGTACGTTATCGTTCATTAACGAGTACTTTATCTAAGGTACAAGAATCATTCGTTAATGACTGGATTTATGAGGATGTTCACGATAAGATCAGTAGCAGTCAATTTGGCGGTCTGCCTACAGCCTACAACGTCGACAATACGTACATATGCGTTGATTTTATTATATATTTGTTTACATAAATGGCATTATGACAATGGAAAAGCCCAAAAAAGATTGTTTCGTGATTTTGGGAAGGCATTTATTTGACTTGATCAATCATAATTGTGTTGCTAGAAAATTTTATGCAAATCGGTGTTCGTCCGGCTGTGGTTGGTTGGGTTGTTGGTTTGCATCATATCTTTGTAACAGAATCACAAGTAACGTCTTTCCAAGGAGAACAGTCTTGATTGTAAAAGAATCAAGGAAGGCGTATATAATTAAAATAAACCAACGCCTATATTATACACCCATGCACCCCTCCTATATATCTAGGATTATACCAAATCACCAAGATCAAACATGCAATGCCGTGTTAGGGGTAGACGACCAGGATGTAGCGATGTTTATGGGATGACACAACATTATCGGAAGTAATCAATGTCAGTGACCATTTAGATGGTAACTCCATTGGCAATACTCGAAGGAACGTAGACAAAAGTGGTACAGTTTGCAAAGGACGAAGGAGAATGGCACTAAACTGTAAAAAAGTGTATGGAGATGATTATATTATTGACTTTGGGAAAAATATATTCCTTATACCCCAATCCATATAATGTTTGTGGTCATAATGTTTCTCGAACCAAGTCAATATATATAAACTACTGGGGATAAGGTTATATGACGATTTTAAGCGGAATTTTGCCTTTGACTTCGGAGGGCCATTGCCCTGAAGGCAACGCTCAACATGTAACCGCTGCAACATCCTCCGACGAGTCCGACCTAGATTCTCAGGTAATGCAGCATCCTCCGACCGAGCCGTAGCAAGATTCGAGCTAGTGATTGTGAGTAAAGAGGATGTTTGCTTGTTACAGTCGTACAAATTCACACTTTGCCTTAGGACGGCCTTTGGCGAAAAAATCCTGCGTGTCGACCCCGGGCAGAGCATTGGACTGGTATATCCCAAAGGTCGCGGGTTCAATTCCCACCGTGGTCAGGCAAACGTTTCAGCTTCCGCGGTGTGGATGCACACTCAAAGTAACATCACAGACATCAATGACTAGAAGAAGTTAATGATTATCTAGCTCTTTATTAAAATACTTCAGTTTTTTCCAATTATATTTGACAGAGTGACATGATCATTATATTTATAAATATACTCCGTACTTTTAATACATCTTATTATTAAAGTGATAAATTTTGTAGGTTTTGTGTTTACAGATGGTTTACATCGATCACGTGACAAATTCTAAAATCTAAACCGCTGAAGGAACAAACTTGGCTATCTCATATGCATGTTTTCCAGATCGCTGTCACGATTGTTCCCAAAAAACTGCGAGTCGACAAAATTATTTCTCCTTCGTGTCACGAAGTTCTAAAATATATTTATTGCTGTTATATATCAACAACATTTAGATATCCAATCCCACTTTAATTAATAAAGGAAATAATATACATGAAAAAATTATCAATTTTGATTGGCTAAGAGCAGTGGAATTTTTTCGAAATACAGTGCCAAATAAATGAAATACAAGTGCAAAAAATGAAATACAATGCAAATTTCTTAATTTTATATTTTTCAAACTTCTTAATTTTCTCACGTGACTGCATAATTTTTTCATGTATATTACTAATAGGTAATAAATATGGTTTCTCGTGCAATTTGAGAAAACATACACTTGTGAGCTTTTCAAAGACTTTCAATTTTTGATAGTCTTTGAAAAACTCACTCGTGCATGTTTTTTTCCAAATTGCACTCAAAACCAATACAATAACCTATACTAATAACAGTATAACACTTGAATTTTATTCACCGCAAAGTAGGCTAGTACACCAAGATGGCGACCAAAAAGCAAGGGAGAGTTTAGCCGAAATGTTCAGATTGTTCTTTAAGGTTGGATTAAATTAAACGTAACTTCTTAACCTTACCAGGCATCTATACAATAAAACCTAATAATGTCATGCATATATATATAACACCGCGGAAAAACGTCTGCGCATGCATCAACCTTACCTGTAATAGTATTGCGAACTTGATGAGAAGCTGTTCCGAACGTTTCCGAAGGCTCAAAATGGCGGTAAAAAGGAGTGACTTCATTGTGCGTCTTTACAGCCAGATTTCAAGCGCAAAAATAAACATGTCATTCTAAAAACTAGAAATAAATACAGCCAGAAGGTTCAAGAAATTGTATTGTACAAGAACATGAACTAAAGGTGATTGTTGACAAATTTATCGTCTGAAACATTTTGTTTATCAACTAAGCAATGACAATTTCCGAATTTTCGTTTGAGATACATTTCTTTAAAAAAAACTGTGTCGCTAAATATAAAAAATTTGCGTGTTCACAATAATTAAACTTTAGGATTTATTCTACAATTTGAGTGGGTTAAGAAGCTTAACTTTTCGAGAGTTTTCTTAACTTTTGAGTTTGAATTTTTGTTTTGAATAATTTTGCACATATTTTCGAAGTCGTGTCCGTTAAAATCAACATTTTTTTACATGAATTATATTTCATTCCATACTTTAAATGCCAGAACGCTTTCAATTAATGTCTAGTCTACCCATTTGCTATATTTTCTCGTTTGTTTTACTAATTTTTGACCAATTAATAAGCATGTTTTTGTTTTAGAAATTGATATTCAAATTCCCCGCCATATTTTCATAATTTGGTGCACGCGCAGACGTTTTTCCGCGGTGTTTATATATATATATATATAGTTCAAAAACTTAAAACTGCGTTTTTCAAAAACTTAAAACTGCACATGCGCAATTTTGATCGCCGTTGAAAAACTAACTCGTGCATGTTTTTTTCCCAAATTGTACTCGAAACCATACAGTTACCTCTACAAATTGTGTGTACGACACAGTTCTACCAGCATCCAAAAAAATGTGACGCCGGCACTTATATTTTTAAAAATACCATCAGTATAACTCGAAGAGGAAAATTGTATCGACTTGGTAAAGGCTATACGGAACATATAAAACAGCCAGCTTTGCAGCTTTTTATTTTTTTAAAATTTTGTGACATCGTGACGTAAAGCATCTATATATCCAAATTTATTTCAAACTCAAGTGTAACTATAGCTATACTAATATTAATTCGATATATCAATTGACTTGAAAAATATACTTGTTTGTGCTCTACGTATTTCTAAGATTAAAACCCAACGACCCAAGAAATGTCATATCCGCTTGGGGATGGAAATATACAGCCTCTCAAAGTCAAAACTCAACCTCGTGAAACCTCGACCCCTAACCGCGACTGGAGAATGGACTTGTACATGCCTAAGGCAACCTTTTGGGCTGGGTGTCAAAATTGGCCATCCAAAAAATAGCACACAAAACGCGTGGCACACAAAACATGGCGCACGAAATCAATTGGCATATACTCATCATTCAGTGTCTTTTCGACAAAAAAGCGTAAAGAGCATAAAGTAAACAGCAGCTTTTCAGGTATTCAAGAAATATCACTTGCAAGTTGTCGTTTAAAAAAATTTTGTTAGGCCGCCCATATTCAAACGTGGCTGCCCATAGGACGGTTGGATGGCCGCCTGCCCTGGCTAAGAGCCTGTTTATACACGGGCTTAGAGGTCGAGGTTTTATCGCTTTAAGTTTGAACCATCAACGTTGAACCCCTCACTAATCGAAATCTGGATACGGTTGAACTGCATGTTCTAATGAGATGGCAGCCAGTTCTTTCATCCATTCCTCCATCAATACTGCACAATAAACTGTATTCTTTATCTTACTGATATGTTTGCTGCGTGTTCTTTCACGTGAAATACCTTTCGGTCCCAAGTTCAATAAAATCCAGCTTGATGCCTGTCCAATGGCGTTTTCAAGATCTTGGTCGCTGGATGAGGAATCAACAGGCCCTACAATAAAATTCTTTCTTTCTACAAATGTATTTCTGTACGGTGAGGGCACTTCAGGAGTTTTGATACGTGAAGGACTGTTACTAGAAGAACGCCCAGATTTTGTTCGATCTCTCGATGATTTAGGACTGGCAGGTTGAGATACTTTGGGAGATACCGCTCGCTTTCTTGTTTCTTCGCGTTCAATTAAGTTCTGTTTTGCAAGCATTAACGGTTGCTGGAGGTTGTCTAACTGACTTAAATTTGACTCAACCCTTGCTTTCACCGAGTTTAAAATCTGCAAGGAAAATTAATGAGCAATATTCAGTTAATTTTCTTTCTAAAACTTTCACTTCCGTTCAAAACACTTTTTTAAAATTCTTTTATTTTTTATTTTTAATTCCATAAAGGATTATACGGAAGCTTTAATATAATTATTTTTGCAACGTTTCGGGCAGTTTTGCTGTCCATCTTCAAGTCTACAAATGACTACAAACCACATTACAAAAATAATATAATATTAAACTTTATGGAATTATGGGATTAAAAAATAAAATAATTTTAAAAGGAATGTTCAGTTAAAACATGAAAAGCACCCCTTTCCGTCTACAGTATACACACGTAAAAATCTCACATCAGGCTTGTAGCAAGCTTGTCAATAAGTTGTAACAATGCTATTATTTTATCAAGTTGCCACAAGGTTGTCACTCACAACTTGTAGACAAATTGTTCAATTGCAGGACGATAACAAGTTTGTTGGAACAACTTGTAACAAATCTGTTGAGCTCAACAACCTTGTAGCGAGTTGTCAACAAGCTGGGAACAAGCAGTGCGAACACATCCTGTTGACAAGTTGTTGGAACAGCATTTGTCACAAGTCTGCTGCAGGTTTGTTACAGCTTATGCAGTTTTAGTATAATTGTGATCAATAACACTGGAAAACATAGTGAAATTCATTGCATCACTAAATCCATAGTATGTCCATGGACTTCCATTGTAAGATCCATATCCTTACTATTTCCACGGTAAGGATTTTGAAATACAATTCAAATTCCAGTGTAATCGCGATTGCGGGTTTTTACACTATATGATTGCCACTGATACAAGGTGAAGTAATACGAGCGACATTTTTCTGCACTTTCCAAAAACGATTTAGAGAAATATTGATTAAAAATATTCAAAATTTAAAACATCTAAGACAATATGCCACAGCGTTTGGTGTCAGCTGTTGGTGCACGATGCAGTAATTTTGTCTCTCCATTTACTTCATCTGCAGGTCCGTGGACTTTTTTTACCTGAAATATCGACTTGACGTCCGGTTGTAACACCAAGCTATGGTTCAATAAGAATGATCTGAGTAATGGTTGAGGATACTCGGCTAGACTTGAAATTATTCCAGTTAGAACTTCATTCAGAGCTATCGAGTTCTCCGGCATTTTTTCCAGTTTCGTAAACAATTTCGTAATGAAAGGACCAAGCAAGACTTCCAGTTTATCATTTTCGATTGAAAGTGATCTTTTACGTGCAGGTTTGTCTTCGTTCTTACATAATTGTGATATTTCTGGCGACGACGTGCTCGTATGCATTACAGTACCATTTGACACAGGTTTATCAGCCGTGTCTGCGTTTTCGTAACTAGGATCCAGTCCATCCCAATGCGCAGACCAACAGGAACACGCCATTCGACGTTCCGACAAATTTTTCCTCACATCAAGTAAATAATTCAAGAAATCCGATGACAAACTACCCAGTTCCTCAGCGCTGACATTTGTTTGTTTCTCCTTACTGGAGTTGCCTTCGACGGGAGCGTCCTCCGCAGTCGAGATTGACTCGCTTTGTACGTGTGAATAACAACAAGATGGGATCGAAGTTAAAAATCGCACAGCAACTTTTCCATATAAATCCATTTCCTGAATCATCTTCCTTTGACTTCCCATAACGTGATTACAAGGTAGAAGGTATCTAGGAAGAAATACAAGAAATCAGGAAAAAGTAAACGAAAAGAAGTGGGGTGTGCTAATCATCTTTACAGTACTTGCAATTGAGACTACAATACGATCATACTAGCTAGTATACTACACAGGAGCGAAATAATGCCTATAGTGCTGTGCGCCAGAGTTTTGGTCCATTTTGCTTGAGCGGGAGTTTGCTCAAATCCGGCAGCAATTATTTGTGCAGCAAGCTAATGTCGAACATCGGCGAGAAGGCCTGAATCCATCGACGAAAAACATAGTACGAAATGTTCATGTGAAGTCTTAAAATCAAAAACAAAGATAGTGCTTCAACTTTAAAATGTGAAATTCCCACTAAATTTCGAATTTTCACGGCGAATTGAACGGAGCTGGAGGTGAAAAACCCGGACTTTGCACAGCACTAACAATGCCCGCACACTACGCCGTTACAGTTTGTTCACAAATTAAATTAGCACTCATAGTATTTCAAATAGAGCAAAGAAATTTAAACGAAAAGCATTCGAATTTACCGTTTTAAGACCAGAGATGCTTGGTTTGCAAGCGGTTCAAAAAAGTAACGGCGTTTGTGTTCACACGAAGTCGCTAGCGCTTCGTTTTCATCTCGCTCCGTTTTCATCTTGCCCCCTTTAGAAACCGTGCTTAAATTGATGTTTGTGATGTTACTCTGAGTGTGCATCCACACCGGGCGAGCTGAAAAGTTTGCCTGAACACGGTGGGAATCGAACCAGCGACCTTTGGGATACTAGTCCTATGCTCTGCAACTGAGCTACGCGGTCAAATCGGTTCGAGTTGATGATGTATTTCGGAACTGAGTCTAATTTCTTCGATATCAGTGTATTCTAAGATATGATATTTGTAAGATATGATACACCAACACACACTCAGAGTAACATATTCACTTGAGTACATACAGTAACACGTGCTTAAATTGTTAAGGCAAAAGTGACGTTTTCAAACATTTTTGCTCCGGCTAGTGTGAATGCGACGGCTAATTGTGACTTTCCTGGGTTTTTTTCAAGGCCGTCCGGCGTACTGTGAACGTCGTCTGAGACCTAAGAGCAACGAGTCGAAGGATGTCCGAGTAGTGGCGGGGGTCAGGGGAAACTAAGATTTCCAGCGTGGTCAATATGTCGGCGACCTACATTATTTCGCGAAGTGTCTGCCACTTTTTCTAAGGGGTGTCTCTGGTTGCCACCTTATAACTCGTTCTGATCGCGGAGCAAGCTATCGTACGATGGAAGGGTCAGTTCAGGAATTATTCCAACACACCCGTGCCTGTCAACGGAACAGGGAGGAAACTGAACTACCCGGCGAAAACCCACGACTTCAGTAGAACGTCGGTAGAGCGTTGACTGACCCTTCACCAGGGGTGGAAAAAATAGGCGAGCACTGCTCGCAGGAAATGTTAAACAGCTGCAGGAAATTCGTTTGAATCATGAAGATTTGCTATTGAACATTTGAAGGAAACCTTAACACCCATGTCCCACTACGGACGCAACAACGTATGGTTGACAGGCATTATTCCTTGAATTTAAAACCATGGTCAGCTAGAACACTATATGTTTATGCACATGCAGATTTAGCACGAAAATATTCCGTTGGTCTGCAGGAATTTTTTGTCTCCAGGTTGTGCTCCCAGGAAGAAAATTCTTTTTTCCTGCCCTGCCCTTCACTTAAGTGTCAGTTACGAGATCGTATTGTCGATGTGATCAAAAGACAAACACAACCTTGATTTGATTTCTCTGCTACCACTAGCTTTGATTTGATTTCTCTGCTATACCAATGGCTATCAAATAAAAACATGCCCCTTTCTTGGAAGCGACATTAATCATTATGGATGTGTCTACATTGATTTATTCAATACGATTAATCGATTGTTGATAACAATTAATCGATTACCAGTACGAAATTTTACTTAAGTGATAAGTGATATACTTACTTCAAAACCAGTTCAATCATCACATCCTCAGAATTCAGGTTGACAAGCGTCTGAAATAACGCCAATGTTACTAAACATAGCTGAAATGAAAGAAATCAAGGTAAGCCAACTATTCCGGGACCATATACCTGTAAGTCGTTTTACCAACGCCCTGTGTTTTGCTTGCTGTGTTTACAACCTCTCAAGGTTTAAATTCCTCGCGGTGCTGATGACTTTACAAGCACGGTTTGCCTTATTAATTTAAACTCCTCCTATACAGTAGCTGATCGAATAGCAAAGAAAGAATTACTAATTATGGTCAGTCAATTTGGTCATGTGAAATTGACTGATAACAGTATACTTAAATTGCACCAAAGAAAAATTTTGGTCTTATACATTGATAAGTGCTTGTGGTCGTAACATGGATCTCCAAAATAAACCAATATGTAACCACTTTTAGTTAACCATATAAAGTTACATTCACATTTATCAGGGTGTTAGCTTCAGTAAAAAATTCGGCGTTATACGCCGTTTTGCCAATGGATGATTCCAGCATAGACTAAATTTTGATCCAGACAAGAAGGACGAAATCTTTCATTATTATTTATAGCTTCAAAGAACATCCTTAAATTAGTAAAATTTCCAAAATTAGCAAATTTTGAGTATTTTAGTATTACGCGCGGAAAAATGTACCACTTTTGAGCCGAAAGTGGTTCAGGTTCATTGTAGCTTCTACAGATAACTATGTTGATTACCTCATTCTTAGTATCAATTCGTTGTATAAGTGAATGCAATATCTGAACTTCATCAAATGTTTCTTGAAGAATGAACTTCAGAAAAACCTTCATCAATTTAGGTTCAGTAATGCTTCCCAAGAATAAGTCAAAATACGCTGTTGCCGCTGTTAATGCGTCAGAGGAATTCTACAAAACATCAATGAATCATTACAGTCAAAATACAAAAAGTGTCCCACTTCCGCTTCTGTAGTCTGTTGCGACTTACTGTAGGTCTGTAGTTTGTTCTGTTTTTCTGTAGCGGTTACAGATTTATCTGCAAACACCACAATAAGATAACTTGTGGCGAAGGATTCATTTTGTGTTAAAATCAAGTTCAACACATAAAAGTGCGACATTTAAATTTTATCACGGCATTTGTTGATAAGTAGGTAACAGCTAGATAAAAACAGAACAAATCACTGCAAAATAAGGGACTGGTCAAGTTCGGTGACCCATCTTTATTCTTAGGATGTACAGTAGATAAAAATTTCAAAGCCCATCTAATCTTACAAAAAATTTTTCATGACCCACCCACCCAATCTAAATTGGGAAAATACACTTTTATAATAAAAAAACAAACTTGCAGGTGTGAACATTGTAAATATACACGGCACTGTATTGACATACATAATTCCACCAAGCTTGACCAACACATACATCACCAATTACGATATTGAGCTGCTCTCCAGTTGCTTGTACTGGCTGTGATTCGACCACTTTTTGTTGTTGTATAAACAAAGTACTTGCTACAATAGCATTATTTGCATTTGATAATTTGGATAGTTTTGTTTACTTTAATTTGAATTTTTTCTGTGTTGGTGTAGTGTACTCAGGTGAATATGATATTTGTGGTGTTACTCTGAGTGTATATCCACACCGGGCGAGCTTGAAAAATATGCCCGGCCACGGTGGGATTCGAACCTACGACCTTTGGAAT
>CACRXK020013518.1:0-13963 GCA_902702795.2 Paramuricea clavata
AGACTTGTCTAGATCAAAATTTCACTCAAAAGGGAAAAGGTCTATTGCTTCATCTATATTATATATATTAAGTAATGGTATGGTTTTTTGTCCAATTTGGAAAAACAAATACTCGTGAGTTTTCAGAGACATCAAATTCCACTCGTCCTTTGGTCTCGTGCAATTTTGATCGTCATGCACTCGTGCATATTTTTTTCGAAATTGCACTCGAAACCATACTATTACCTACATAAACAATGCATTGGTGTTTTCGAAAGTAAAACAACCAGAACATGTAATCGAATGAGCACAAAATGAGTATTTTGTGTGTTCATCTCTCTACAGGATCGACCAGCTCAAGCCATCTATCAACCTCGTTCACGACCGCGTGCCAATGCTGAGGAAACCACAGGAAGAAATTCAGGTACAGTATGTTTAAAATTAAAGCTGTTCTGAGTGGTTATATTACTACCTTAAAAAACAAGCAGAAACTCGACGTTTCGAGCGAAGGCCCTTCGTCAAGAGTTATAGTAGTAGCAGGGATCGGGGAAAAATGCACGGGCTTTTATACTAAGAGTATAAAAGCATCACGTGACAAAAAAAAACCCAATTAGATGGATTTAATCATAACAAAGTGTAAACAAAATATGTAAATCGCATTACAGAATATAATATAATTAAAAATATACAGGAAGCTACTAATTACTACAAAAAATAATAATGAAAACAAACACGAGTGGGAATAAGGTAAAAGTAATAAATAGATGTTGTCAATGTCTGCTATAGACAGGCAAGGGGACAGATGGCATCATAGACAATCCAGAAGACATGTCTTCTGGATTGTCTATGATGACATTAAAGATAAGAAAAGCGTTCATTAATACCAGAAGGGTGAACAGTGCCAAGTTTGGATATGAGGCGCATTTCATGTCGTTTGCGGCTATCGTTGCTTCCAGAAATGGGACAGAGGGCTCGAATTACCATATCTGAAACACTGTGATTGCCATTATTGAAATGTCTGGCAACAGGTTGGTTAGCATCATTGCCAATAACTGCACGCCGATGCTCACCAAACCTTGTTCTTAAACATCTTCCAGTTTCCCCAATGTAAAGCATGCCACATCTGCTGCAGGAGATGCAGTAGATGAGATGGGAGGAGGCGCACGTGAAATGGTGCTTGATGTGAAATTCAGATTTAGGTGCCGAAACAATAGTGGTAGAATCTACAAAATCACAGGTTTTACATTTCGACGACAGGCAAGGAAAAGTGCCTTTCTGTGACGTCGAAGCCTGTGCTAGGGAGCTATGGACAAGGGTTTCACGGATATTTTTGCTGTGTCGAAAAGAGACTAAGGGGTTATCGGAGAAAATGGAAGTGTTTCAGGGTCGTTTTTCAAAATATGAAAATTCTTGTTGATGACATCTCTAACTTTGAAATTGAAAGGATGACAGTTTAATACTAGGGGGATTTTGTTGTTGCCTGTGACATTAGACACAGGGTCTGCGAGGGTGTCAGAACGGGGAATTTGGGAGGCCTTCGAAAAGGCAGTGTCTAATAGAGAGGTAGGATAACCACGTTGGACAAAAAAGTGTCTCATCTCCAGACGTTTGGCCTGAAAATCTTCGTCTTCACTGCAGATGCGGCGAAGACGAAGGAACTGAGAGAAGGGAATCGACCTTTTGGTGTGGTTGGGGTGGGAAGAGGAAAATAGAAGATAGCTATGGGAGTCAGTGGGCTTGTAGAACACAGAAGTAGATAGTTTGTTACTATTGATTGATACAAAGATATCTAAGATTATTATATATCAATAGTCAAGGTCGCATTTTTCTAGTGTTTTATTGGTTGAGAGCATATCACGTGAGAGTGACGAAATTAGGCTGTCTCCCTCGCAACAGCGCGAGAGGGAGATAATACGTTATCGACCGGCGAATAACAAAAAAATCACGTGCGCCATCACGTGAAGATGCGACCTTTGGACATACCTAGTACGTAATTAAAACTTTCGCTTTAAGTAACTGCAGTGTAGCGTAATTTAATATGACGTTTTAACAATAAAATATTTCATGCATTTACGTTCATTTGTTCTTTAATTTGTTGTTTCTTTGACTATTGATATATAATAAAACACTTATTTACTGAGACCTCGGGAAAGCAATGTGTTTTGTGGACCCTCGACCGTCAATGTTTCCCTCGGCTTCGCCTCGGGAAACATCGACGGTCTCGGGTCCACAAAACACACTGTTTCCCTCGGTCTCAGTAAATAAGTGATAAATGATACACTGGTCTCACTGATCTCCCATGTGAACTGGAGTGCCGGATGGAAATTATTAACAAAGTTAATAAAGCGTTCCAATTTGACACGAGAACATGATGCTATGCCAAGACAGTCATCTATGTACCTACCAAGGTAATCAGGGATGGGATCAGTATACTGTTCAAAGATTTGTTTTTCCACAAAACCAACAAACAAATTAGCATAGTTGGGTCCCATTTTAGTTCCCATGCCTACATCATTTATCTGTTGGTAATGCTTACCATCAAAGGAAAAGTTGTTGAGGGTAAGCACCAACTCAGCCAATCGGACCAAAACAGAAGTGGCCGGTTCCTGGTTAGGGCGTTTATCTAGAAAGAATTTGAGGGCCCTTAAACCATCATGATGCGGAATTACTGTGTATAAGGAATTAACGTCCATTGTGAAAATGAATTTGTGAGTGCCATGAAAATGAATGTTCTGGAGAATTTGGACAGCATGCTTGGTATCCTTGATATAGGATGGTAAGTCCTTAACCAAGGGTGCCATGACACGATCGAGAAAACTGGAGATGAGTTCGGTGGGACAACCCCTGAAACATCTTCCATTTTCTCCAATAACCCCTTAGTCTCTTTTCGACACAGCAAAAATATCCGTGAAACCCTTGTCCATAGCTCCCTAGCACAGGCTTCGACGTCACAGAAAGGCACTTTTCCTTGCCTGTCGTCGAAATGTAAAACCTGTGATTTTGTAGATTCTACCACTATTGTTTCGGCACCTAAATCTGAATTTCACATCAAGCACCATTTCACGTGCGCCTCCTCCCATCTCATCTACTGCATCTCCTGCAGCAGATGTGGCATGCTTTACATTGGGGAAACTGGAAGATGTTTAAGGACAAGGTTTGGTGAGCATCGGCGTGCAGTTATTGGCAATGATGCTAACCAACCTGTTGCCAGACATTTCAATAATGGCAATCACAGTGTTTCAGATATGGTAATTCGAGCCCTCTGTCCCATTTCTGTAAGCAACGATAGCCGCAAACGACATGAAATGCGCCTCATATCCAAACTTGGCACTGTTCACCCTTCTGGTATTAATGAACGCTTTTCTTATGTTTAATGCCATCATAGACAATCCAGGAGACATGTCTTCTGGATTGTCTATGATGCCATCTGTCCTTGCCTGTCTATAGCAGACATTGACAACATCTATTTATTACTTTTACCTTATTCCCACTCGTGTTTGTTTTGATTATTATTTTTTGTAGTAATTGTCTTAGCTTCCTGTATATTTTTAATTATATTATATTCTGTAATGCGATTTACATATTTTGTTTACACTTTGTTATGATTAAATCAATCTAATTGGTTTATTTTTTGTGCATTTTTCCCCGATCCCTGCTACTAACTCTTGACGAAGGGCCTTCGCTCGAAACGTCGAGTTTCTGCTTGTTTTTTAAGGTAGTAATATAACCACTCAGCACAGCATTTTCACATTAGTACTACCTACACTGCATGGTACAGACAGTTTTAGTGTTTAAAATTAAACCCGTTTTGATCATGTTATATAGTATAGTATAGTTATATATATATATGTTATATATACAACCCCATTAGCACGCCACGCCTTTCGCGAGAAGAGTCTCCTGAGTTTTTAGAAGTAACTGAGATGGAAGTACAAAAGGTTCTGGCCAAACGCAACCCCTACAAAGCATCAGGACCAGACGCAATACCTAAAGGCTCGTTTACACTTGCAAATTTTGCTGCGATTTTAGGTGCGATTTTCTTCTTCTGCTTGATGTGAACGAGTAGATAAGTCAATTTAGTCATGAATGTTCACATTGCTGTACATGTACTCCGAACATTCGCGACTCCTCTACTCGTTCACATGCATCAGAAGGAGAAAATCGCATTAGAAATCGCAGCAAAAATTGCAAGTGTAAACAGGCCTTAACTGGTTGCTTAGAGAATATTCCATTCATAATGGCTTTACCAGTTACCCAGATTTTAAATGCTTCATATTCTGAGCAATGTCTACCCGTAGCTTGGAAGATGGCAGACGTGTCAGCAATACCAAAAATTAAACCAGTACGGAATCCTAAGAAAGATTTAAGACCTATCTCGTTAACGCCATCTGTTTCTAAAGTCGCGGAAGAACTATTGGTTGAGAAATACATTAAACCAGCTATTTTAAAGGTACTTGATATTAATCAATATGGAGCCATCCCAAAATCCTCCACAACAATGGCAATAATTGACATGTTACATACTTGTTGCCTAGCTACTGATGGAAATGGATCAACAATTAGAACTATAATATTCGACTATCGATACTTATTGACCATGGTATACTTATTGGCAAATTATGCGACCTAGATCTCCCAAATAGTGTGATAAACTGGATTATTGACTTTTAACTGATCGATTCCAAAGAATCAAGCTGGTAAATAATTGTTACTCTGAATGGGGCATGGTTCCTTCTGGAGTTCCACAAGGAACGAAGTTGGGGCCATGGCTCTTCATCCTGATGATAAACGACTTAGATATTGAAAATCACGGAATCTGGAAATATGTTGATGACACGACAACGTCAGAGATTGTTCATAAAGATGCAGCCAGTAACGCTCAGAATATAGCAAATATAGTTATGTCCTGGTTTTCCGAGAATAGAGTTCAATTGAACCATGGATAATAAAATAAATGGATAGGAAACTAGCTGACGTTATCTAATGTTTTCAATGGGCTGATGGCGTGGTTGGATGTTGAAACCTAGTTGCAAACCAAATTCTCAAAAACGGCATGTTTAGCAATAATACAGCTAAACATTTTAGTCAAAGAGCAAATAAATATGACTACGCCATTCTACGATGAAGCTCTAAGTATTCCCAGTCAATTTTAGCAAATATTTCAAGCACTAAACAGTGAAAAAAGCATCGCAAATTTCGTTAAAATTGGGGACGCCAATTTTGTAGCTACAAATGTAAAAAAATACAAAACAAAGACGAAAAACCTTTACCTTGAATACTTTGTCGTGGCTTAGGCATGTTTTTTAAAAAAATTAGACCAGTTTATGCTTCAATATTACTCTTTTAAAGCGGAAAGTATAGCGAAACAACAAAAATGCCGAGAACTTTGCAATACGCGTGACGTCACAGATTGCAACTAGGTTGTTTTTGCTTACGTCAGCTAGAGTCCTATCCATTTATTTTATTATCCATGATTGAATCCAGACAAATGTAAAGAATTGAGAATCTCTTTCTCTAATCAACCCCGTGCCTTTGATCCTGTAGTGGTCGATGGTAAGGAATTAGATGTAGTTGATACCGTCGAACTTTTGGGAGTTACTCTTACAAACCAACTAACCTGGAATCCCCATATTGAAAAGGTCATAAAGAAAGCTAGCAAAAGACTATATTTTCTAGTCCAACTAAAGCGAGCAAAGCTACCTATTGAAGACTTAGTGCTGTTTTATATAACTTGTATCAGATCTGTAATTGATTATGCAATACCTGCATTCTATTGTTCTCTCCCACAGTACCTAAAATCCTGCATCATCACCCCAGGACAGGATTACCAAACAGCTACGAAAATTTTGAATGTAAAACCGTTGCAAGATCACCACGAACACCTGTGTGAAAAACTCTTTATAGCAGCTATCTCGGATCCAACTCATAAGATTGGCAAACTGTTACCAACAAGAAATGAAGCGAACTATGATTTAAGAAATAAACGAACGTTTAACGTTCCCCGGGTTCGTACTAATAGATTGAAGAATACTTTTATTTTAGCAAAGTGCAACTCACAAAACTATAATATTCCAAATACTAACTGATAATTTTTAATGATAATTTTCATATTAATTAAATAATGGTTATTTAGTAACTTTGAAACCACTTGTAATATAGTTATATAATTTTTAGAATCAAACATGTAAATAATTACGTAATTCAGCCTTATGGCTGCGAAGTAATTTTAATAAATCTATCACTATCTATATAGTTAAATATTAACATCTGAAATTAAGGGTGGAACGAACACGGTGTTTTTATATCGTAAGAGACGACATAGAGACAGTATAGCGAACAATTATAGCACTGAAATACATTCAAACAATAAGGATTACATTGATGTAAAGTTTTAATTAAATCAAGAGGGTATTACAGATCATGTACTGTTTTGTTGAAATAATTTGTTTGAAACAGATTCAACTATAGGGAATGATAAACTTGATATTCCTCATCCCGTACAAATGTACAATCGTACATACACTAGTCGAAATTGATCGTTTACTTGGCTGATTACTTTCCTGATTTACAGGGATTGCTCCAAGCGCAAATTGTCTTGACTTGCTTTATTTTTGTTCTTGTAGAGACTACATTGTTTTTATTTCTGGCTACTCAATTTTGCTTCACCCTCTGCCTTGGTCTGAATACGTAATTAATTGTGCGTAGCGTATACGAAGCCCACGAATAGGAATTTTAGTTAAATTTTCGTAAAACAGATTGCATATTGTCTTCATTGCCTACATGCATTTCCTCCATGCAACTTAAAGCGCGTTTACACTCTACAAGCTTAGCCTTAGGCCTGGCATTGGCCTAATTTTGCGTATGGCGATTGGTTGATAAAACTTGACTGAACTCTATATATGAAAGGCCCTCTCCAGCTTAAAAGGTGAAGCTAAACATGGCGAATTTTGAAGGCGTTAGTTTCAATCCCCCCGACTCGCGCGGTCAACTAAACTTGTATATATTTTCCTCAAAGTTCCCCTATCCGGCTATCCTCGAGTAAAAATAGAAGAAATTTAAATCAAAAGTTGAACGCTGGTGTTTTGTTAGAGTTAATTTGACTGGGAAGAAAACAAATAGCGCCTGGTTGTTGTTTTTACAAGTGAGAGAATCAACACTGAGTTGATAAACAAAACACAAATGTTACTCGGTCTATTTTTAAACACCTCGACAAAGGTTTCGCTCTTGCATATAAACAAGTCCGATTAAAACAAACAATTTAAGTTAACAAAGTCATTTAATTAAATATGAAAATAAAAAAATTTTCCAGTTTATACTATACGCTGAATTTGTGAGAAGCGGCAGAACATTTTTTTTTTGGGGGGGGGGGGCTAAACCCCCGTTGTAAAACGAGGAAAATATAGCCCTGTGAAGTTCGCAAATTTTGTATATACTGTATTTGCATTACGCGGTGGAAAAATAACCATTTTTAAGCCGAAAGTGGTCATTTTGCCGCGCGTAATACAAATATATCCAAAATTTGCGAACTTCAGAGCTATATTTTCTTCATTTTACAACGCTCCTTCTAGCTGTGGTGTTGGATTTTGTTGTTCTTGCCTTGATCAATGCCCATTTCCTAAATAACCAAAGGCCAACAAAGATATATATTCAGGGTGAAAGAAAATCAATTTACATTCACTTGATCACAAAGTAGGATATTTTCTTTTGCATTTTAGCCGGCGAGCAGCAATTTGACATTTTGACGACTTCGTAGTTTGTATAAATGGTCTCGCATTCTTCATGTTGTATTTTTTTCTCTTTTTGGGGGGGAGGGGGGGGGGTGCTAAGCTCCACACTGTTTTACTTCTGTGGTGGGGGCTAAAGCCTCCCCCCCTGTTCCGCCACCACTGATTTTCCGCCATGAAAATTTTTAAATATTTGGCCGCGCGGGTATGGGGGACTGAAAGTGACGTCTATGAATGCCTTCAAATTCCGCCATGTTTGGCTTTACTTTTTGATTGACTGAAGTCAGCCCTCCGTGTAAACTAGTCAGCCAATTTAGTAAAGAAATATCGTGCATGGCCAAGGCTAACTCGTGAAATATCGTGCAAGGTTCAGTCGGTCACGAGATTTGATTTTGATTTAAAAAAATAAAAGCTTCGGAAACGGATATCGTGTAGCACACGCGAATGAAAACAGCCGCGCGCGGGGAGCCGAGGCACGTGGAGGTGGGAGACCAGTCCGTGGCCAAGGCCAGGCCTAAGTTTGTGGTTTGAACATGGCTTAACACTAACCAATACACTGATACAGTTTAAATTCTCAATTTCAATTCCCAGGTCGTCAAGCGGGGAAGGAACAAGGAAGAGTTTATCGGGATAATCCGGGAAGAGATCGGGAAAACTGTCAACGAGGTAGGGATAACTCGACACGGGATCGAGATTATCGCGACAGCAATCGACGACAAAACCGAGACACCCAAAAGATGCGAGAAAAATCGGATGACACCAGCAAGGAGTAATGGCTTTCTTTGTGGAATGTTAAATTTACTTTGCATCGTTTATTCTGGTATTGATACTTCATAATTATGTAGCATTTGAATTATTCCCATGTGGCTGCTTGCTTAATATATAACTTTTACATTCATACAAAACCTTTTTGCATGTATCATGAATGGAATATTACGTTTATAGTCTCCATTGTTTAACGTAATTTTATTTAATTTCACAACAATAGAAATGTTATAAAAGATCTGATTAGCTGACACATGCGCAATCCGTGCGGAAACCAATCTTTTTTTTGTCCAAAGGCAAAGCGGTTTTTGAGTATTCCATCGGTCTGGCGCACTGATCTGTATCAGTGGTCTGGCGGTGTCTGTGGAGTACTAATGCTCCAACAAATGATTAATTTCATGTTGAATCATTGACTTATGGAAAGGCAAAATAGCCGAGAAAAAAGCTTACACAGATATGTCATTTTAGTTCATTTCTTTAAAAAATGGCTACGAAAACTATTAGTAAATATATTACACAAATTTGATTAAAAAGGGGGAGTGGCATTTCCGCTCTCTCGCCGCCGCCCGCCGCCGCCCCGCGCTCTCACGCCGTTCCAGGTGCGAAGTTAACCTTGAAATTATTTCATATAAAATAACTTGCTATTTTTTATCTTAGGCTGCATTCAGTTACGCGTTTTTGCATCTACTTTGATTTTCAATCAGTGAAGCATTTTCCAGAGACGTACGTCGTCGTAAACAGACCAATCTCGTTCCCCGAGCATGCCCATTCGCAGGTTAAGGGTGGGCATAGCTCTGGAGAAATCGAATTGATTCACGTTGAATTTCCAACGTGAGTTCTACGCATGCTCGGCAATGTTGCAAAATATAAATAAAGTATTTAGAATTTCGCGTCGAAAATTTGATACATTTTACACTGAAATCGAATTGAAAACAACTAAAAATTCTGGGGGAAATTATGTACGAAAGGTTCGGTTGGATAGGGATACAGCTACCTGAAAAATACAAGGAGAACTTTGACGTTTCGAGCGAAGGCGCTTCGATCTTTACTGTTAGTGTTTGTATACATCGTACTTGACCTTTGCTGATAAATATAATCTCCTCAATAATAAGTATTATATATTTTTATGCTTTAAAATTTACATTTAATTCTTCTGTCAGAATTTCGTGGGTAGAATGTCGTGGGTCGTGGGTAGAATGTCGTGGGTCGTGGGTAAAAAGTCGTGGGTCGTGGGTAAAAAGTCGTAAGTCGTGGGTAAAAAGGCGTGGGTCGTGGGTAAAAAGGCGTGGGTCGTGGGTAAAAAGGTGCGGGTCGTGGGTAAAAAGGCGTGGGTCGTGGGTAAAAAGGCGTGGGTCGTGGGTAAAAAGGCGTGGGTCGTGGGTAAAAAGGCGTGGGTCGTGGGTAAAAAGGCGTGGGTCGTGGGTAAAAAGGCGTGGGTCGTGGGTAAAAAGGCGTGGGTCGTGGGTAAAAAGGCGTGGGTCGTGGGTAAAAAATCGTGGGTCCCGAATAAAAAGTCGTGAATTCCAAGCAAAATATTTCCATATATTTACCTTTCTCACTTTGGGAATGGTATTTTTTTTTTGTTCTGAGGCTTTCCCAAACTATGCCCAAATATGCATAGCTTAGAGCGCGTTAAGGCCGGGTTTTTGATATCGGCAGATCGGTTTATAAATATTATAACCAAGTGTGGATGAAACAGTTCAACTTCACGCCCCATATAGTTCAAATATTTGGACGTTATAATCTTATAGACAGATAAATTAGTTACTGCAATTCTTCAATAAGAATATGGCTCAAGGCGACATGTACGAAAGCTGAGTAGCACTATCCACTCGATATTATAGTCAAATTTTTATAACCGGCAATGGCATCATATGTTTTCAAAGCTATATATGGAACTGCGGAGTATAGCTAACCATTTAATTAATGAAGTAATATGACATTTGACTTATATATGGTCTTCATGTATATACTATACAAAGAATTCGAAGATCGCCGGTCTGCAAAATAGTGATGCATCGATATCCATATCGGTAATTTTGTTGTTGATATTACCGACATCGTCGTAAACATTACAAGAAAATATATCTCTAGACCAACCAAAGTTGCTGTCGAAATTTGAAGCCCGCAAGTACCATTTCCTGCATTCTGAGCATCGAAATTAGATTTAAAATTTGTAGAAAAGTGGCTGTTTTTCACACCAAAATAAGAAAAAAACGCACAAAAGTTACCGATTTATTCATCAACATACCACTTCGAACAACAGATTATCTTGAAAAAGTAAGATAACAGTAGTTCGAAAGTTTTCAAATGTACATCATCTTGAAACAGCGGCCCAACGACAGTTAGGGACAATGTTTATCTGGCTAAGCAGCAGCATATATATAGATCATCCAGAAACAGCAGGACAACTTATAGCAGTCAGGAAACTGAAATATTTTCTGTACTGTATATAGATTATCTCCAAGTTATAGGAAAAATGTTTATTTGTAGATCATCTTGAAACAGCATCACAACGGCAATTAGGAAAAATGTTTATTTGTATATGTTTATTTGTACTAAAATTCGAGCAATAATGCAGGAATTCGCGCACAGCTGGGTGCGCAAATTTTAGTACTGCGGGAAATATAATCCACGCGAAAAGCTTTGCGGTGTAATATTCACTCGTTGTTAGTAAATAATATAATGTAAGGCAATACCATATATGAACCTATAATATATGGGATGCTAATAAAATTAGTTATTGTTATTGTATTAGCCATTAGGCAAATGAAAACCATACATTTTGAAGTTTGAACTTTATACGCTTTAAGCCTGGTTCACATATATGCCTGCGACGTACCGGCGACGATGCCGATGGTAGCTTTAAAACGTAAATTATGTGAACATTTGTTCGCCGATTGCCTCCAGTGCCACAGTTACATCGGCGGTAGGCCGGGAAAGTTGACTTGAGACTTGAGTTCAACTTTGCCGGTATTTCGGCGGCAAGTAGAGGCATAATGATACAGTCGCAAGCATGCCGCAGGCATATGTGAACCAGGCTTTACTGTTATCATGAATTTTGTTTTGACAAATATTGAAGTATTTGTTGTTATAGTTCTATTAATCAAACCAAAAGGAACCAACACGGAAAATTACTTGCGCGAATTTAAAGCTGCGCGAACAAGTTTCGCCGCGAAATTGGAATGCGCGAATTTAAAGCTGAACGAAAATGAGTATACGACGCGAATTTTAATACAAGTAAGATATACAATACATGGATTTGAAACATCTAACCATATATTTATGATACGTTATCCCGGGAAGCAGGCTCAGCTGTTGTAATTCTAAACTCTGTTAGTATACATGTAAACTACAATATAATATATCGGAGTGTAACTATTTCTATAAATTTCATTTACACTACTCACTAGTCTTTATAGACTACAACAGGTCTACAACTAATAATTACATGAGCAAAGTCTAAGATATAAAATATATAGGAGATTAACTAACATATTTCTTAATATAAACACACATGGCATGCCAATGGCTATCAAATAGTGTGGCCATTGATATTGTTCTGCATTTTTATAATGATACGTTTCATCAGCAAATATATGGTAATATATTCGAGACGCATGAACTGTGTAAAATTCGATATGTTATTTACATATTTAATATACTATTCATGAGACTGACCTGACACGGAGGTGATTCAAACCACGGCTCTTGATTCAAACCGTGTTTAACCGTGTTCAAACAGCGCTGTCTTCACAGTTCACATCGCGGGAAATGCAAATTATGCCAATAATCGCACACCAAAAGCTTTCGATCAGAATTCTGTCGCGCACCTTTTCGTTAAATGAAACACGTTTACATTCGTTCATTATACACAGAAGATCGTGGAGTCATGTAGAAGCCGCCATATCTTTCTCCTTGGAACGAGCGGCGATTAAAATTTACCGACTATTCGATTACGAGGAGCCGACACGACAATAACAAGCCAGCATCGCTCTGAAGTCGATGCGACTATTGCAAACAGTAGCATTTTGCCTCATTCTGATTGGCTTACTTCGTCTGACCGTAGCAAACCAATCAGCACGCCGTATTTGCGAATTTTTGCAACGGTCAGTTTCAATCTGACCACTGCAAAAATTTCCAAACACAGCGCTATGATTGGTTTGCTACGGTTAGACGAAGCAAGCCAATCACAATGAAGCAAATGCTACGACTTCAGAACGATGTGATATAGTACTAGTGCAAAACCCGCAAATACAGGCAGTATTTCGGGCGGAAATTTGAGAAAAACCCGAATTTAATTATCCAAAATGAAATAAAAACTCGATAAAATTGTATCAATATGATTTAGTAAATTTTAAAAAAATTGCACCAAGTTTCAATGAAAAATTGAAAATAACGGCAATTAAAAATAGTATAACGTTTTAGTTTTTAATAACTTTAAAAAAGGTACAACCTGGAAAAATATATCTCAGGGAAAATCTGACCGTAGCATATGCTACGGTTGCAACGGTCTGAATCCGCCCCTGGTTATTTAAAACTGCTGAAGTCTATCCTAAACGATTTCTGAAATATCGCAAACTACAAACGGAACAAACCTTGCATGTAAACAATGCTACTCCGGCTGTTATTAAATAAGCGCTGTGAAATTTCCAAATTCCAACTTGCCATTGACTTCGCTGAAACTTGATGCTCAAGAAATATGTAGAAGTATACCTCTCTGTTATCAAACCTACGGTAAAATAATCCGACAAAAGCCTACTGAAAGATAAGTCAAAGCATGAATGTTACAAAATACTGTATGTGTCACTATGTGACTGTATATTTGTAACTTATATGTTTGCCATTAGAAAATACAAATCACATCATGATAAATTTGACACTAGATTCACTACTTCCTGGTATGTATACATCATGGTATGTATTTAAGTGAAATCTCTCAAATGCTTTCTTTTATTTTTCCCTAGTAAATTAACAGACATTGCATTAAATTAACACTGTCCAAGTGGAAATTTCTCGCTTATTACTGTAAGAACATGGATCAACAAATTAGTGAAGCCCTGAATGTCAGAATTTAGCTATTTATGACAGGCTTGACAGCACTATTTCGTATTGAAGAATTACAATATTTATCTGTCTATAAGATTACAACGTCCAAATATTTGAGCTATATGGGGCTTGAAGTTGAACTGTTTCATCCACACTTGGTTATAATATTTATAAACCGATCTGCCGATATCAAAAACCCGGCCTTAACGCGCTCTAAGCTATGCATATTTGGGCATAGTTTGGGAAAGCCTCAGAAGAAAAAAAAAACACGCATTCCAAAGGGAGAAAGGTAAATATATGGAAATATTTTGCTTGGAACCCACGACTTTTTATTCGGGACCCACGATTTTTTACCCACGACCCACGCCTTTTTACCCACGACCCACGCCTTTTTACCCACGACCCACGCCTTTTTACCCACGACCCACGCCTTTTTACCCACGACC
>CACRXK020013519.1:0-13963 GCA_902702795.2 Paramuricea clavata
AGACATTTAATAATCTCAGGGGAAAACCGTATTAACTATAATGTCATGCATAGGTTTATAAACGCTGTATTCTTTTTTTAACACGTGAGCTAAAAACATCGTTTTTGCCCGTATAAGTTAATTAATAGGAGGGGTGTGTTTTAAGCCTTCTTAATTAACATAATCAGCGCAATCGCAAATTCAAACCTACGCATGCTTTAAAAATATTTTATCTTTGTGAAAAAGCGTAGTGTTTTTTCATGTATTGAAAAAATACAGCGCATAACTAAACAAGGAAAATTGCCTTGTTCCTATAAACCTATTCCTCGGCACTCTTAAATGCCTTGCCATGTCCTCATTGCATTTGCATGCCGACATTATAGTTAATACGGTTTTCCCCTGAGATTATCAAATGTCCGGCACGTGCCAGCTGATGACGTGTTTATTGTTTACGTTTAATATTTCACATCTCTTGAAAGTTGATTTCTCATCTCGGCAACAAATGCTAGTGTTTTCATGAGTTGCTCATGGTGGATATGTATCCTAAAGTTTCAAATGCTGTAAAATATGATAGTATGAATATTAGTCTAGAAGGGTCATATTTTAGAAATTCGTGGCAGGGCGAAATTAGCAAGAAATTTGCCAAGCAATTTAGACGATGCTAGACGTATTTGACATGTTGTGGCCTTTCGACGACTTGAGCCGCATAATAACACCATTTTTAGCGATCTTGTTTGCGTCGTGTGTTTCGGATATTAAGCATGTTTATATCGTTAATTCTTCAGAAAAGCGCAACAAATGATATTATGTCATTAACATATCAATTTATTATTCATATAAAGCGTAAATGTACGGATACCAAAGTTGTTGTATTTACGGAAGGATAAAATTAACACAACCGGGCCGTGCGTGAAATTAGACAGTTCAACTTTGCGCGAGTTATTTATCGCGGTTTCGCGATATGGAAATAAGTTCAACGCTTGACATTACTTTTGAATACATTCTCTAGAATGGTCATCAATCAAAATTTTACGTTTTTCGTTATAAAGGGAAAAAAATAAGGTTTTAAACGAGCTTTGCGATCTATCCCACCGCTGACCAGCCCCTTTGTCAGAAAAAACAGTGATCTTTCACAAGCTACCATGGACGAACGGAACGGAATAATGTCTTCATTAACCCTCACGTACTAAGGAATATGACAAGTAAAAATGGTCTTTCAAAAAAATTGGATTTCCATTAGTGGTTAAGCGGCAAAAGCAGTTTATTTTCAAACTAGTCGTTCCAGCTCCAGGTTGAAATCGAACCTGGAGCTGGCTCCAGGTTCGCGAACCTGGAGCTGCGAACCTGGAGCTGTCTGTCTCGTCATTGCTATTTGTTATAAAATCCTATAAATAAACCGATTCAACAATAATTTTGCCTCGAATTTGCATATTCTATGCTGCATATTTATATTTTATTTTATAGTATAAAAATAAAATTGTAATACCATGAAATAAAACACATTTCTGTTTATTGACCAGTACTTATTTAATGTCTTCTTCATCCAGTGGTCAGAGTAAATTTCTACTTCTGGCAAGTAAATATTTGACAAGCAGTCTGGAATAAGCACAGGACTTTTAATGCATCAGCCAAATCCAAGTGTGCCCATCCCCCTCGCCCAGCCATTTTCCTGTAAAGCACATCCCGGGGGTTGGGCATTTCCACTCAAACCTTAGCCCCGGCGGGGCATTTGAAATTAATAATTTGGATTTTTGCACTTCACTTGTGGAATTAATATTAGAATGTTAGGGTTTGTAATCCAAGTGAAAATATATACATGTCTATATTTTGTAATCCAAGTGAGAATATTTTGTTATCCAAGTGAGAATATACAAATGTATGGTACATGTATATATTTTGTGTATATATTTTGTAATCCAAATGAGAATAGTTTGTAATCCATGTGAGAATATACAATTGTATATATTGTCACTTGGATTACAAACCCTAGCTAACATTCTAATTTTAATTCCACCAAGTGAACTGCAAGAATCCAAATTATTGAAGTCCACCTTATCACAACCCGCACACCCGATTACCTAAATATACATGAACTTACGGTTAAAGCTCAACAGCTGGCCTCTGTAGCTCAGTTGGTTAGAGCGCTGCACCGGAATCGCAGGGCTGTAGGTTCAATTCCTACCAGAGGACCTCGTGCTGCATTTTTCGCAGTCGTTCCTGGTTAGGTCTTAAAATGTATATATTCTCACTTGGATTACAAACCCGAACGTTCTAACATTTGAAATTAAGGATTTGGAGGTTTTGCGATCACTGATAACTTGATAATAATATAAAACAAAACACTTATATCTGCAACTTTTACAATCACTGATAACTTGATAATATTTAAACCAGTCAAGTTGTAGTTTAAATAGAGAATAATGCATGGGTGCACGAAATACCAGATTTATTTCGAGTGTTGAACATGAGTGTGCAGCGAACAAGTGAGCGCAGCGAACGAGTGAGATATGTCATGTTCAACACGAAAAATAAATCTGGTATTTCCAACCACCCATGTATTTTTCTGTTTATTATATAAAGGACAGTCTTGAATGAAAAGCGATAATTGAAAAGGTGATAATTTTCACATGTGAGATTATCATGAATAATTTCACATGTGAGATTATCATTTTTATCAGTGCTCGAAATCTTGGGAAAACACTATCTTTATATAATAAAAATTCATAAATTTGAACCATGCTAGAGCATGACAACAGCAAAATGCTCTATAGTATGATGCACAATATTTTGGGAGGTGAAATACACGAACAATAAATCAGAGAGTGTTTGCTTGGAACTCACTGGGTGGGGGGGGGCAACACCCCTGATAATTGCTCATGAGGAATTTCAGGTAGATTTCCAGTGCACTTTTAGGTAAATTTAAGTAGATTTGCAGAAGATTTTCAGGGCAATTCAGGTAATTCTCAGGACATGAGAAAGTGAATTTGGAAAACAACTGTATTTTCGGAAAAATTATTATATGTCCTGAAAATTTTTTGTATATCTGGAAACATTTTGGTCACCCCCCTACCCCCCTCTATCTAACCTCACACACACCCTGAGACGAAGTGCTCGCAACGGCACTGAGTATGCATCTTTTGAAAACAGGCGAGGGGTTATTGCATGCATGTATTTCTAGTACTTAGGTAACCTAAGAGATATAGCACTGAGGTAACCTAAGAGATATACCACTGAGGTAACCTAAGAGATATACCACTGAGGTAACCTAAGAGATATACCACAACTAAGAAAGTTGTGCATTCCATTCCATAAAACAAAACAAAATGATGTTCGGATAAGGATGAACAATTGCCCATTCGTGTGACAAAGTTCAATGTTCTTTGCCGAGAAGTTCAATGTTTGTCAAGCTTGAGCACTTGACAAGTTTTATATAATTAATCTGATCAACCAATCACGTTCAACCAGCTCCAAGCTAAGTGGCAAAGCAAACTGAAACCATCAAATGTCATCACAAACACAGAGTAGATACAGTACATACAGAGTTGTAACTGGTCATCGTAAACACTGTGGAAACTTACGTTAAAAAAGATCAAAGTCTGTGCATGCTCGCCAAGTTCAGCAAGCAGCTATGCACCTATTTACAAAAGTCAGGCGCACCCGATTAGTCGGAATATCATTAATATTTGACGCGTGCTAGTCTTTCTGAAAGCGCGCTCATTCGACGTGTCACGTTGGAGCTATGTCGGAATATTTCAATTCAAACATTTCTACGGAAAATTCGGAAATGTCTGCTACTATTTGTACAACGTAGGTGTACTACGTAGTACTTACGAAACGGTTCAATCCGCATTTGCGGTGAATGATTTGCTGCGGCTGCCTTACAAGATTGTGGCGCTGATCTTGGGAGGAAAATCGACGCTATATCGGCAAGTTCCGTTGAACAGTTGCCAGTCGCCATGAGTAGCATGAACTACAGTTTAAATAGAAATATTGGTGCCGAGATCTTTATTCTGGAGCTCGAGGGTGCGCGAGATCAAAAGGACAAGTTATTTACTGCATTTCATAAGCTAAATTTAACGTCATATGTGAATTTTATTTCGTTTTAAGCAGTATAACAATATTTATATGCGAACAAGATGTGCGCAATGCATATGTAAACAAGACGCCTGCCCAGGCGTTCACACTGGCCGGAAAATGACGACATACACGCTATGGTGTAATAGACAAGAGGGTGCGGTAGATACCATAGGTTTATGATTTTTAACATTACATTAATTAAAATCTCACCCAGTAAATTTGTAGTTTCATAATGACGTAAGTAATTGTTTAACTGGTTGAGATTTCCGTTTGGATGTTCTGCCTTGGATGAACTGAATGTGAAAATGCCAATAAGAATTATAAGAAACAAAATTGGTGTGGATAAACTACAATTTTTATTAGTAACTGTTGGATTAAAACATTTAAAAAAAATAGTATTACATAAATATTATATAAATATTATTACATTATTTGGTTAATTAAAATTGTTATTGTTATTGCCATATTGGGGTAATAGTTGGTTGTTTCCTATTATAATATATTATATATTAAAATTCTCACAGCTTGAGGTTTTCATTTGAGGTTTTCACTGGGAGTTCATGTTATTAAAGGTTTTCTGACAAATTGGGGAAAAAATATGATATATAGCTAAAAATCAATGTCTTGTGTGCCGATCATGTTGAATATTAATGTTGATAGACAATTGACAAAGATAATCAGTATTTTGACAACAAAAAGCAGAAACTGTTTGAGACGTAGAGTTGCACTTGGCATTCAAAGTTAAGTTGTTACTCAAAGTGAAGTTGTTATTCAAAGGTGACTTGGCATTTAAAGTTAAGTTGACATTCAAAAACGACTTCGCGTTCAAGGGTGACTTGGCATTCAAAGGTGACTTGGCATTCAATGTTAAGTTGGCATTCAAAAATAAGGCCTTGCCAAAAGACAACAAGGAGTCCTCTAACGGATATAGGTTGAGTGCTTCCTACAGTCCAGCGTTTTCTGTCAACGCCTCAGCTGATCATCCCCAAGACAAGGCTTCAGCTAGCAGGGTTGAAAACCTCAACCCCAGGGTTGAACTCGGCCCTGGGTTGAAAATTGTGTTGTGTAATCGTTTCAACCCAGGGCTGAAATTATTCATGAGCAAAAACGAAGGCTTTTTTTTACTTCTGGGAATCAACCCCAGGGTTGAATAGAGCTATGTGTGCCAGAATATGTGAGCCAGAATATTTTGCCGGAGCCAGGGTTGGAAAACTCCGGCATACAAAATTATGAAAAATTATTTCATATTTCAATGAACATTTGGTAATAAATGGAAAAATTAAGTCGTTGTTTACTAATATATTACTGTTTGTATGTTGTTTTACTATATATTACTATGTTGTTTATTATCAATAGTGTTGTTTACTATAAAATGCAATTTCTTGCTCAGTTGCTCCAATCTACTTCGGGGTTTCGGCTTTCAAAAATTCTGCAAGCGCATTTTGTTAGCTTCTGATACAAAAATCCGCTGACTCCATGCAGTTTTTTTTGGGTGACACGTTGAGAAGAAAGAGTCGTTGGTTGTTTTCACTCATAAAATATCCGTCTAGTTGATATATTAATTTGATTTAACAATGCATGGTTTGAAAAATGTGTTTAAAAAAGATAAATTCTGAAATTACACTGAGATACTTTTCCCAGCTTCCACTTTTAAATATGAAATTTCTTTAAAAATTCCTTGCCGGAGCTGAAGTTTTGACTGCTCGAGCTAAAATAACCAGTATTGGCACAGCTCTAGGGTTGAAATCGTCCATGTAATTAAATCGTTTATGTAATCACAAAAATTTTAAACCCGGTTAACAGGGTTGAGTTCAAGCCCCGGATTTAAAGTGCTCCATGTAATCGGCCCCTAATTCAGCTCAAATCACACTCAGATTGCAGAGCATCAGATTGTCGGAAACTCCGTCTCAAAATGATGTCAGCTAATTTCACTTTTGATAGTTGAAATATATAGGCATAATCATCTAAATGAATTTTATACTGGCGGTCCCTCCATAGTATTTTTACTGCCACATTTGACAAGCATGTTTAATACTTATACCTCTTAAAATGTGCAATGTACATAGTGAAAGTCTACATATATTTAGATACGGCAACTCTATTTAAATATTATAAATAAATATTAATAAAAGAAACTCGGACAGACCAGTTAAAGGGAATTTCACACTAGTATAAGCCACGACAACCTATACAGTTATTGATACGTATATTAAATTTTATGTCATGGACGATGCGTTTATTGATGTGCAAAATACCGAAATACAAATATAAAATATTCGTACAAATATTAATACAGCAACAAACATCGATTTATACTGGAAGAAGCTGACAACGTGGCAAAAATGATGATACTATAAATAGTACATTCAACCTCAAACGACTGAAACGAGTTGAAAATGATTCTCAAAAGTGACTTATTAGGCTCAAGTTACAACATGGAAATAGAATTAACTTAACAGTAAGTAAAAGTTTGTAAAACATACCTATTCGAGGTATGACGACCGGTAGATTAATCTTTTCAGCAATAAAACTTAAACACAAATCGTGAAGGACAAAATGCGAAGGCGTGAAAGACTTTTTAGCGTGGGTGGAATACGCAAAATTATGTTAAGTTATCTTGAAGAGATGTTTTCGTAATGTCCTCTGAAGTCTTTGAAGCGACCCAGATATTGCATTTCCAGAGACGTTGTGAAAAGAAAAGAGCATGTTAACTTCCACGAAAGTGCAGAGTAGGATAAATACAAAATCCACAGAAAAACACAGTAAAATTCGTTCACAAATGAAGAAATTGTTTCAGACTGAAATAGTCACTCATTGAATGGCCGGCATCTTGAAAACTGATCTGTATCGTAAACTGGGCCAAAACTGAGCCTGCGATGCGCTAACGCAAACTCGATTTCTCGACGACGAAAAAAACAGAAAAAAACAGAGATACGTGGGGATTTAAGACACTTGGCCACAGGCCCGTGTCATAAATATACATTTTCATCTTTTTCCATTTTTTGTTTTCTCTGAAAACCTGCAAGAAAAGATCTTTCTAGAAAATCTCATGTTTTGCAAATTTCTTATAATTATCATTTATTTACTGAGACCGAGAGAAACAGTGTTTTTGTGGACCCGAGACCGCCGTTGTTGCTACACTATTATAGCACCCACTCTATTATTGATCAGTCAATAAATCATGTTTCATTGCATACCGGTTGCCTCCTTTGCAAAGCACGCAGTAAACATGCATGACGTTTTGTGGACTGCCACGTGATACGTTTTTGACCAATAGTTAGGTGGCTTAACAAATTTAACGTTACCGGCGGGACAAAAGTACCAAATTTGGCATGGAGTTTCTTTTCCACCTATCTATTGATTTTATCCGTGGAACCCACTTGATCGGTCCCGATTTTCCAAGATGACGGTCAAAATCCAAGATGGCCGCCAGAAAAAAGGAAATGTCATATATCTGACTGTAAAAATCATAAATGAACAAATGAGGTGTTAATTCAGAAGTTTCCGGGGTCAATGAAACGGATGCTGGTCATAGCATGTTGCTCAATCAGCTCAGGCCACCAGTTTCCAAGATGGCGGCCAAATTTCAAAATGGCCGGCAAAACAAAAGGAAATTTCGCATATGTGGTGTGAAAATTGGAAATGAACAAAGATAATGTCCGAAAAAGGCTTACTTGGTCTGATTTCGCATGGTTATTATGACTTCTATAGTTACATATCAGCCTACATGTTAAGTGCACACTGGTCTATTCAGGAATTATATCTACAATGTTTCAATACAGTGTATCTCTACCAGACAATTCACAGTCGATGTATCCTATTTAGATGAACATGTACACCGATAAAGAGATGTGCAAGGCAGATTTGCCTTGCTGCATCTGCAGACTGTACAGGCCCTTTTGCAGTAACATTTCACGAATTCTCTGCACGCTTTAGACCCCTCGATCTGGAATGGTAGGAATTCACTTCATGAATCCTTCAAAACCCTACAAAAATATTCCTTCAAATCCAAATTTAAGAAGTATTTAATTAATTTTTACAATAATACCGGTTAACTTAGACTCGCTTTGTCTCACACAATGTCTCTTGTTTGTGCTTGTAATATGTTGTTCCGTTTATACCAGCTTCACTGTCTTCAAAACTAAGTAATTCATAGGGTATAAATATAAATGTCACCTGTCTAGCCTAGCCGCTAATGGTTATTACAGGTGACATGTACTTCTCCAATTGTTTATTTATTTGTCTTTTTTCAATAAATGTAAGATTGTAATACTTTGAAGAACAATAATGTTGTCGTCGTCGTCGTCGTCGTCGTCGTCGCCGTCGCCGTCGCGGTCGCCGTCGCGGTCGCGGTCGCCGTCGTCGTCGTCGTTGTTGTTAGACCAGACAAGTTCCCATGAGTTCCCAACTTTCAGCCACGCATATGCGATTGGACATGGATTCGTTTGTTGAGATAACATGGATGTTGTCCAGATGCCAGCCTGGTGGTGCATTCTGAGTAGGTGGTATCTTGTCAACAGCTTGGCTTTTCTGGCTGAACAGCTCAATCCGGGCCCTGTTAACATTTATGGTGTTACTTGTTTAATTTGTCATAAACTACGACAACTAGTCGCTCGATTCTTTGAAATGATTCAGAATGTAAGTCAAGAAGATAAACAAATGAATCAGTAACTTCATCATAAGCATTCAATGCCTGCCAGAACGTTTTCTTCCCTTTCCCTCTAAACGCTGATGTGGTATCAGATCCTGACAAGGAATGGAAAACGATTCAGTTCACGCTCGCCAAGTACGAGCAATGGCAATGCCCAGATTTCTATGGCGAGAAAGTCTATGTAGTTATGATAGGCGGATTCCACATCATACTGTTGGCGATTTATTAGATGGGTCAGATTGGATAACAGCTCTCACTGATTCTGAAGTTGCTTCACCTGGACAGTTGATTCATTGCTGGAAGTATCACACATTACCAGGACTCGGCATGCCAACATGGTCAATGTTCTTGTTAATTCTTCAGAGGCTACTGAATGAAGCATTCAACCAGAGATCTAATGTTGATGAGAGTTTGAGCAACTGGCTGGAACAAATGTGTAAGAAATTGCCCACGTTCAAGTTCTGGAAAATGATCGCACACTATGAGATTCTGATTCTCATGTTTGTTAGAGCCCTTAGGGAGAGAAACTTCCCATTGCATGTTACTGTATTAGACGCACTCGTACCATTGTTCTTTGTGTTAGACCACGTGAACTATTCTCGGTGACTGCCTGTACACATCAGAGACATGAAGGCGCTGCCACAAGAGATCAAAGATGAGTTTAAAACTTGGAATCACTGGACAATCGCAAAGTTGTCACACAGATACTCTGCGATCCCAATCGACCAAGCGCATGAGCAGGAGAATAAAGTGGTGAAAGCATCCGGTGGTGCAGTAGGGCAGTAGGGCTAACTAAGAATCCAGTTGCCTTCAGACGCTGGCTAACCGCTGGACCCGAGCTGGCCAGACTTCTGAGTCAGTTAGAGGATGGATATCTTCATGACGATGATCCGCAAACCCCCGCTAACTTCGAACGCCATGAACAGGGACTTGCAGCACAGAAAACCTTTCAGCGACAAGTTGATAGCCTATCTAACACAATACGCAAGATGGGAAATCCCTTCCTGAGTGACTTTCCAGAGTTGGTAACTCTTGCAGTTGTAACTGCGCAAATGAGGCGGTAGTGAATACAATCCGTACACTGGAAGACATGGATACAAAGAAGTATCAAGGGCATGTGATGAGCGTGCTCGTGGATCGGAGTCACTCCATACATGATATGATCTCAAAGAATTCACTTCCCCTGTTCTCAACAAAGCTCGAACGATTGCAAGAAAGTAAAGGTGCTTGAGAACAATGTGGCACTCTTCGGCCAGTTATACAACTCCTTACAAAATAGAGATGGAGACATCAGTGAATTTTTTGCACACGAATCTGCAGGTACCAAATGTCATTGTTACAGTGTATCGCGGAACCAGACCAGACAGAGGCACCTGTATTATATGATTGCAAAGTTCTGGATGGTGCGGTCACAGTGCATGCATTGCCTGTAATAAATGTCTCAACATCCCAGGAATATGCTGACAACGTGTTTATACCCCAGCTGCGTGACACAAAGTGAGTGGATATTGTGTGGGACGAATACCGGCTAGATAGCCTGAAAGAGGGAACCAGGGAGAAATGAGGTTAAGGTGTGCGTAGAAAAGTATCAGGTGACACCAAGCTGCCGGGCAACTGGAATGACTTCCTCCGTGATCCAATCAACAAGAAGGAACTCTTTGAATTCCTGTCATCAAAAGTTGCGGATTGCATCATCCCTCCTGAGTGTTTGATACATATCACTGCTGGAGAGCATGTTAAATATGTTGGAACCCAGATCGAAATGTCCAGTTGCAATCAGGAAGAAGCAGTCACTAGGATTGTGGTTCATGTGAAACATGCTTTGGAGAACGGAGCAAAATCCATCCAGGTGCGAACTGTGGACACAGACGTCGTCGTTGTTCCTACCGGAGTGTTTCATGACCTCTCTCAGATAATGCTGATCTTGATCTCTGGGTAGCATTTGGAACTGGAAAGAACAACACTCGTTACAGCATCAACGCCATTTGTGTCCATCTTGGTGAACGTAAATCACGTTCCCTGCCGTTTTCCACTCCTTGTCAGGTTGTGATAGTAGATTAATGTTTAGAGGGAATGGGAAGAAATCGTTCTGGCAGGCATGGAATGCTTACGAGGAAATTACTGATGCCTTTGTTCATCTTGCCGCACATCCGTTTGAGCATCTTGACTTACATTCTGAATCATTTCAAACAATCGAGAGACTAGTTGTCGTAGTTTATGACAAATTAAACAAGTAACGCCATGAATGTTAACAGTGCCCGGATGGAGCTGTTCAGCCGGAAAAGTCAAGCTGTTGACAAGATACTACCTACCCAGAATGCACTACTCCAGCACACTAGGAGGGCAGTATACCAGGCTGGCATCTGGACAACATCCATGTTATCTCAACAAACAAATCCATGTCTAACTGCATATGCGTGGCTGAAAGTTGGGAACTAATGGGAACCTGTCTGGTCTACCATTCTAGAGGCGTCTAAAGCGTGCAGAGAATTCGTGAAATGTGGCTGCAAAAGGGTCTGTACAGTCTGCAAATGCAGCAAGGCAAATCTGCCTTGCACATCTCTTGTCGTTGCACATGTTTATCTAAATAGGATACATCGACGGTAAACTGTCTGGTAGAGATACATTGTATTAAACATTGTAAATATAATTCCTGACTACTACCAGTAGTATGTACTTAACATGTAGGCTGATATGTAGCTATATAAGTCAGAATAACCATTCGAAATCAGTCCAAGTAAACCTATTTCGGACATTATCTTTGTTCACTTCCGATTTTCACACCACATAATACGAAATTTCATTTTTTTGCCGCCCATTTTGAAATTTGGCTGCCATCTTGGAAACTGGTGGCCTGAGCAACATTCCATGACCAGCATCTGTTTCATTAATCCCGGAAACCCCTAAATTGAGACCAAAATTGTTCATTTATGATTTTTACAGTCAGATATATGACATTTCCTTTTTTCTGGCGGATATCTTGGATTTTGGCCACCATCTTGGAAAATCTGAACCGATTAAGTGGGTTCCACGGATAAAATCAATAGATAGGTCGAAAAAAAACTCCATGCCAAATTTGGTACTTTTGTCCGGCCGGTAACGTTAATCCTCAAAATTGTTGCTAAGCCACCTGACTACAATTGACAAGTAGAAGAATGGAACTTTGACACTAACTATATAACAAAATATAGTATATGCATGATAAAATTTCTGCCTGGCCTGGTAGAATACCAATATTTCAGGCCTCATCCATGTATGTTTATATTTTCAGTTTGCATGGTTAGCAGAGAGCCAGTCTGATAAGAGAGATATCACTATGTATGGAAAAGATTAAATGTCGATTACAACTTAGAAGGACAAGCATTTTCCCCTATAAATATACCAAACAAGCTGGCCAGGTTGCCAAGCCTTTTTATGAACATGTTGATTTTTGTATAGTAGTCGTAGATATTAGCAGACAGATATACTGGTTGGTTTTAAAAATGATAAAAAATAACTTGGACCTGGCACTTAAGGCCCTGTTCACGTGATTCCGGGATTGACAACTGCCCCGCGACAAGTCATTGACCCGGGGTACTGATATCTTCTGTTCGTATGAACAAAGCTAGCGCGGGTCATGCCCATAAATACATTACGCGGGAATCATATAATATTCCCGCCAACGTGAAACGGTGAAATATTGTTAAAGGTAGGTTACAGTCGCATCTGCGCATGTGCTGGACTTTGTTTACGTATTTTGTTTTGATCCACATTAATTATATAAGATGAAGTATATGACGAGTTCAAAGTAACATTACACATAATTTGTGACCGAGGAGTGCAATGTTTTACAATACTTCGCTGCATCTCTTGTACATTTCTACACTGGAAATTTTTGTACACAATAAAACAATCTTATACTGTAACTTTTTAACTGTAAACATCGTGAATAAAGAGGCCGCTTTGAACCTTGGGTGACTTGACACAAGGTGTGAGTTCGAATAATTTGTGTTTAGTGTTTACCTTTGGAGTTTGTGTCTAATCGCGAAAATAGTTCATGCGGTATCAATCCCTCGAAACATTTTGCCAGAGTTGTTGTTGTCATTATGACAGAAGCACTTGGGGAAAGCTTTTCGCTTGACGAAATTCGAAACAAGTGTGATTGAGAATGTGGCTGCAGTTCCTGTCTTCGTGGCAAAGCCAAGGGCGAAATTTTTGACCGTGCAAAAGCTGGATAAACAGCTTTTGGTCAAGCTCGTGCGCGCTATGGAGATAATTTTGGATGCTGTTTTAATATAAACAACAGAAGACTTAGAAGAGTTCAATAGATTGACAGTGACGAGAGTACGAGACGCTAAGATTATATTCAACTTTTTTGTGTTATAAAAATGTATGTTTCGAAATTATGAACTGGAAGTATGAATTCATTGATATTACTCTCATATTGACACTAAATGATGATATTCTTGTGACACTGAATGATCTAATATTAGCTTCAACAATTCTGGTGATCAGGTTACTTCATCATGTCTCTTCAAGACGGAGGACAATTGCTAAATATATCTATATCAGAGCTCATCAGAATGTCCAGGAAACACTGATAAAATTTTGATTTACATCAACGAATCTTTCTTTTTTTAACAGATTTATTGTGTTATATGGTAATATATAAATATATATATATATATATATATATATATATATATATATATATATATATATATATATATATATAGATGAAAATGTTCTAGAGTGTGTATTATATAATTTCCATACCCAGCGCAAGCAGAAAGATGTTGTCTGCCTCGGCTGGGTCTCGAACCCGCGACCTTCGAATTACTAGATCGACGCTCTGCCTACCTACACGGTCAGACGGATTTAAGACTGGAACATAACACTTGCAGAACTAGTGTTGTTCGATGCTGAATTAATATAAACGAGTATGTTTATGACAGCGTCGATCTAGTAATTCGAAGGTCGCGGGTTCGAGACCCAGCCGAGGCAGACAACATCTTTCTGCTTGCGCTGGGTATGGAAATTATATAATACACACTCTAGAACATTTTCATCTGAACATATTACAGAGTGTACAATTACACAACTAACATATATATACATATATACATATATATATATATATATATATATATATATATATATATATATATATATATATATATATATATATATATATATATATATATATATATATATATATATATATATATATATATATATATATATATATATATATATATATATATATATATATATATA
>CACRXK020013520.1:0-13960 GCA_902702795.2 Paramuricea clavata
AAATTCATGTATATCAGAGACTGCAAAATTAAGGAGGCTGATAGAGTTCCTAGAAATAATCTCGAGGGCTGAAGTATCATCCACGAATTTTGTACGGAGATGCCAATTAGCCAGTAAGCTATTTGTCATGACCATAAAAAGTACCACTCCGAGTTTAGTCCCTTGGGGTATTCCTCCCTTCAGAGTTTGCCATTGAGAAAGGACACTACCAATTCTAACCGCCTGCCTACGATTGAATAAAAAGGCTGAGATCCAGGACAGCAAGGCAGGGTGAACCTGGAGCTTATACAGTTCTTGTATTAAAATAGAGTGGTCAATTAGGTCAAAACCTTTTGAGAAGTCTGCGAAGAAGATACGAGCACCAGCTTCGCCCCCGTCCAATACCTCATGAATTGTTTGCATCATGTAGAGAAGGGCATCTGTTGTTGAGTGCCCTTTGCGGGCATATTGGCGAGGGTCGATTTTTCCTTCCAAGTCCTTTAATAGTCTAGTGCATGTAAAGCCTTCCATAACTTTTGCCATTGAAGAAGTAAGCGAGATTGGGCGGAGATCATTTTCAATTGTTTGAGGAGGAGATATCTTCGGAACTGGAATTACGATAGATGACTTAAGTGGTGATGGGATATTCGCTTCTTTCATTGACTGGTTGTAAATATTACGAATGACTGGAGCCAGTTCAGGAGCAAACTCTTTCAGGATTCTGTTCGGGATATTATCAGGGCCAGTCGCCTTACTAATTTGCAGTGATGCTAATGCTTCAAACACCTCACTTTCCGTAACCAAGAATTCCGCTTCCGGGATTTGCATAGGTGGAGTTGGTTGGCTCAGAGGGGCGAAGTGATCTGTAAGACTAACAAAGAAGTCGTTCACTTTATTAGCTAGGGATTCTATATCCATGTTGTTATCAAGGAACTGATGATACCAATCCTGTCGGATATTTTGACCTGATAGTTTTTTTTATCTCTTTCCACCACTTTACAGGGTTAACTCTATCAACATCTGCTACCTTACTATGAAAGTAATTGAATTTTGCTGACTGGATTGCACGTTGAACCTTATTCCTCCAAAAACTATAGTCTTTAGAATTTTTCCTTGTTGTTGAAATACACATTGGCGTCTAGAAATCCACAGTTTTATCGTATTAGTAATCCACGGTCGATCTGTCGGATGCTTTTTTATTATTTTCTGTGGGAGAAAGGTATTAACTGCTTGGTCAAGCTCTGACATAAAGAGGTCAAATTTATCTTTGCTCGTACTCGCACTTAATACTGATGACCAGTTTTTTTTGGTTATCCATCGTCCAAAGGCACACCACGCAGAGTTCCGCATGTCCCGGATTCTAATTTTGGTAATAGTCTGTTTAGATGATATTGCTATATTTGGTTTTGCTAAGATCGTATAGTGGTCAGACGAACCAACCTTTGGCAATCTAGATACTTCAAACATCTTAGGTCTATTTGTTAACAGCCAATCCAATACGGCAGAATCTCTGGTTTTAAAATATATAAGTTGTTTAAGATGGTTCACCTGTGTGATATATTTCATTTTAAAACCTGTAGACGTGGGATTAAAGTCACCTGTAAGTAAAACAAGAGCGTTAGGTTCCTTAAAGAGTAATGAGTCAAGGTTATTCTGCACATGGTCTCTAAGGACAACATTCTCAGGTTCTTTATTGGATGTTGAATGATATATTACTCCTAGAATAATGGATGTAATTTCTCTTGGGAGTTTATGTGGTCTTAATGAAGCCCAAATTGATTCTACATCAGATTGGTCACATGAATCCAAATGGTTACAAGGTATTTTATGATCCAAATATACACAGACCCCACCACCAGAAGATCCTATGCGATCCCTACGAAATAAGTTAAATCCAGGGATAGATACGCAATGATCAGGAATGTCAGGTGATAGCCACGATTCAGTAATGCAAATAACACTTGCAGAGTTTAGCTCTGCAATTTGCTGGAGCTCGTCAATTTTCTTTGGTAATGATCAAATAAATACAATTTGTCAAGAATTTTATATGCCTTATAGCTAGCGCGCCAAATTCAATTGCGCGAATGAGTTATGAGTATGGTCAGTCAAATGGTGCGTTTGTGTGTTGCACGACCAAAGTAACATCACACTCGATTTGTTTGCGATGAAGCGATATCATCGAGTATTTGCTAGAACTCTTGATGCAAAAAAATTGGTACGCGTTCAATGAACCAAATTTTGCTAGACTTACCAAATTTCCCTTCGCAGCTGTGATGAACGGTCGTGTCTTTGGGAGCTCCGTTTATAACCGTCATATTAGAAATCAATAATAATTAATAAGCTGTTTGCGATGTTACTCTGAGTGCATATCCCGGTGTGGATATGCACTCAGAGTAACATCCAATCCTCGTACCCAGAGCCATCGTTGAGTGGCTCTGGCCACACGAGTTGAGTTAATTAGAAAATACGGTAAAAGTACAGTATTTTCCAATTAACTATTTCGTACCCATTCTCCGGGAATCGCGCGCGCCATAGTATTTTCAAGAGGAGTGGAGAGCTAACTTTTTGCTGAAAATATCAATAAAATCGCAATTTTTCCCGTCAAAAGCATTAAAATATGTTCGGCGCAGTTAGTGTGAACAAGAAGGATACTGAGTGCACATGTGATTTCCGTTTCACAAGTAATTTGAGATGATTGAAACACCAGCTTGTACACATGTCAACACTCATCGAGTCATCGATCAAATATTTTGTCTCAAATGGCTTCTATTTCCTTCAAAATGTTCTGATTTCTTCTTAAGGTATGAGTACGTTTAATTATTTGTTATATTAAGTAATTTAATAACTCTCAGCTTTATTAAATAGGCTATTCTTGAGCAAGAACGTTGCTTGTTGCACACTGCCTTGGTTGCCTTTAATTATTTAATTTGTTACAATTTATATTGTTCATGTGAATCATGTCATTATTTTGTTTCAAGGTTAATTTTTGAACCTTGCGCTCTGAATTTCCAACCTAATTGTAGTCTAGTTAGAATACCACAAAAGATAATTGTGTACCCCCTAAAAATGCAGCAGATTTTCAGAAATTCAATAGCATCCTGTGAGCTGATCATACCCAATATTTATTACCTACTATTATACATGCATTATTATGAACGTATCATACCTAGGGAATTTAAAACCAAATATTGTTCTTCATACAATGATAAAATAAATATATTTTTCTCAATAAAGAAGGGTACTGCTGTAGCAATTGAGCAAAAGCATGTAGCAGTATACCTGTGTGTGTTTATTAAATGGTAGACTATTTTATAACTTTAGTATTACATTTCTTTCAGATACACCTGGGGCAGTACAATAGTACATAGTACATATGATAATCTTTTTATTATGCCAATTAATGCCAGTACATCCGGAAACAATGGAAATCAGTTTCAAGTCAAAATTATACAGTTCTGTATTCTGGAACAGTAAACAGCTTGGCATGTTGCATTACAATGAAGAGTCTAATATAATGAAATACTCAAGAAAGGAATAGTATTGTTGGAAAAGTGGCATCGCTCATTAGTTATGTGATAAAAAGTAGTTAGGTTAAAGAATCAAGAATCACACCTGGCCTGACTAATAACAATGCCCTGCTTGAATAAGTACTTTTTATAATTATACTTTTATGCTTGTATTGCTTTGTTAGGTTGATATGTAGAATGACACATTATTGAAATCAATAAAACTTTTAGAACTTGCAATTCATTTTATGGTACCACTGGGAGGTTGTGCATGGCCCAGAGTAAAACTTTTCCAGGGAAAGCATATGACATCATTAAGTTTTCCCAGGGGTCCCTATGACATCATAATTATTAAATGGGAGAAGAGGTGTTTTTATATTACACTTTACTGCATATTATCTGGCATTGACACAACTTTTTGTGCTTTGGAGGCCCCTTTTGAGCTGGGATTTTGCCTGCATCCCTACTTTCGGCGGTCCTGAAATTGTTAAAGATATATGAAGTTATTATGATAGTTTACTAATAAACCTAAAATTTGGTTCTAGTAGTCTTATTCTGAAAAAGTAAAGTTGTTTTTGTTGAGCATTTGACTTCAAATACAATTGTTACTTAATGTTACACACTCAGTTGGCCATTACAAGAATGAGTAGTGGGGGCAAAGCCGTTTTTAGCGCATTTTTAAAATTTTCCGCCATATACTTTCGCTCTAGAAACCGTTTTGCGCTAAATGTGGACGCTCTGTGAGCATAAAAATGACCATTCTAGAGCCATTCCTATAAAACCTCTAGAATTGTAAATATGATAAAAAAATGGCCTTTGTACGACTGTTTGCGCTAAAAGGATTCGTTAAATATCCTATAATTGTTAATTGAAACCTCCATTTAAACTAGAATATTACTTTAAATACTAATTCCTTTTAGCGCATTCCACCTCAGACGAGTAATCTAAAAATGCGTTAAAATCTAAATTAATTCTAAATTAAATACCCCATTTTATTTTTGCCTATATTATATAGAGAAACGTTAAACCTTATGTATAGTATAAAAGGACAAAGAATGGAAAACCAACAAAAACAGCTCGAACGTCTAATCAATCTCACTCCAACCGTATATAAATTTGTGAAGGATAGTGATGATCAGAAGTTTATATTAACGAAGTTCTCAGAAGTTCAAGAAGGACTTGCAGAAAAAGGTAAATCAGTACCTAATAGTTCAAGGTCAAACATTCAATTGGTAAGGGTGTTGTCGGGAAAGTTTGGAGTTAAGACTACCAATTTACCTCAATCAATAGACTCTCAAGAAGAGAGGATAGTGGATAGTCTATTAGAGGAAGTTGGTATAAAACTCCAAGATTCAAAACCCCCCCACATCTCTAAAAGAGTATCTCCACGAAAATTAAGATCTGAAATGAAACTCGCCCCAAACTTTCACATCCCACCTCAGAAACCAAAAGTTGAAAGGCAAAGGTACAGAAAAAGTTCACCAGTGAAAATGAAGGAAATGGGAGATTGGATGATAAACTGGAATAAAGTCAAACCTATTAAACCGGTTTCGGAACCAAAGGAAAGACCAACTCCAAAACCAAGAACAAAGTTACCTCCAAAACCAACTCCAAAACCAAGAACAAAGTTACCTCCAAAACCAAAGGTGCGTCCAACTCCAAAACCAAGGTCTCCACCACCAATTCCAGAAGAACCACCAAAACGCTTGGAGAACACAAGGTTGGTCAAGGAACTAGATGATATAGTTGAACCAACACCTTCAGGTAAAAGGCCTACTTATGCGAAGACCTCAAGTTCCTTCTCTAACCTAATAAAGCGTTATAAAGTTCAAATTGTCAGTTATGACCCCCAGATTCAGTTATCCTCTTCACTACCCACACTCGAGGAAATCCTAACCAAGAATCTTAGGGAAATGAAAGGGATTAAGTATCATATAAATCTAGAGGTAGAGTTCATAAAGTCTAAGGGCTCTGAAGGTTATGAGATAGCCGAGTATGTTGCCAATCACACAGCGGTTACACTTCTCAGTGAAGACAATGTAAATGAATCACTCCAAGGTGCAATAGCCCTAGTTCTCCAGAGAATTGACGGTTTCATTGCAAGAGGAAGTGGCTGGTCTATCCTCAAACTTCCACGTATGAATATAGTGGTCAACACATATGCTCCACTTGATGGCTCATCTTACCTTGACCTACCAAAGAGCCTCCAGAAGCCGCAACTAGCTCTAAGAAACATTTATAACCCAGATGATAATGAATGCTTTAGATGGTCACATGTAAGATATGTTTGCCCACGGAAAAAAGATCCAAAACGTATAACTAAAGAGGACATGAAAGTTGCTCAGAACCTAAATTATGAGGGAATTACATTTCCAGTATCCATTGCCCAAATACCGCGCATCGAATCTCAGAACAACCTCAACATTCATGTTATCGGTCATAAGTCAGGTAAGATCTTCTATCCAATTTATAACTCCAAGGAAAAGTTTAAAGACACCATGCACCTTCTCCTCATAACTTCAGGTGAACAGTCACGTTATGTTCGCGTAAGTGATTTTAACAAACTTATGAACTCATACTCCAAAGATGAACATAAAAAGCACTTTTGCATCAACTGTTTCCAGAACTTTAGGTCTGAAGAGTTCCTCCAACGTCATAGGAAAGATTGTCTCTTAATTAACGGTAAACAAGCAGTGAGAATGCCACTCAAAGGCACCACAGTTGATTTCAAAGCACATGCCAATAAACTATTTGCACCATTTGTTATCTACGCAGATTTTGAATGCATCTTAGAACCTATAACTTTACAATCAGGTAAGAACACCAAAGTTATCCAACGGCATAAAGTTGTTAAGTACGGTTATAAGAGGATCTGCAAGGAGAACGATCATTTATCAGGTGAGTATAAGACCTACACAGGCCAAGATGCATGTAAACAGTTCGTCACAGCAATAAAGGCCGAACAAAAGGAGTGTAATCAACTAGCAAGGCAATTCTTCTATCAAAAGGACGACATGACCGAAGACTCAATCGCGCACTTCCAGGAACAGAAAAGTTGTTACATCTGCAGCAAAGATTTAACGCCATCAAACAAAGTCGCATACTTCCACAGGATTAACTCAAACTACTTAGGTGCAGTTCATAAGTCATGTCAAACTAAATTCTTCAAGATCCCAGTTGTTTTCCACAATCTACGAGGATATGACTCTCACCCTATAATCTTAGAATCATGTGAACAGAATATCGACCTTACAGTTATTGCGACCAATCTCCAGAAATATCTTTCATTCTCATTTGGCAGACAACTGGTATTCATTGACTCTCTGCAGTTCATGTCAACATCACTCTCTAATCTAGTCGCCAATCTCAAAGGTGACACATCAGATGAAGAGATCGCGCTTAAGTTTCCAATAACGTCAAAACGTTTCCAGGGAGAGTCACTCAAGCTTATGACTCAGAAGGGCATCTTTCCGTATGATCATTTTACTTCACTTGAGACTACCAAAGAAACTCAACTTCCAAATAAGGACGCGTTCTTCTCGAAACTGTATGACACTCCAGTTTCAGATAAAGATTATCAGCGAGCGCAAACAGTTTGGTCACACTTTCAAATGAAAACGTTCAACGACTACCTTGAACTCTACCAAGAAACGGACGTGTTACTGTTAGCAGATGTATTTGAGAACTTTAGGACCACGTGCCACGCAACATATAAACTTGACCCCGCAAATTACATCTCAAATCCATCACTTACATGGGACGCAATGTTGAAAGACAAACAGGAACGTGGAGGTGATCCAATTGAATTAATAAGTGATATTAACATGCATAACTTCTTCGAGAGAGGAACCCGTGGAGGTGTCGCACAAGTGTCACATAAGTTTATGAAAACAAATAATAAATTCAAGGCTAACTTCGGCCCGGCGCAAAAGTCGATCTTCAGTAAATACTGGGATGTGAACAACTTATATGGATTTTGTATGTCACAGCAACTTCCTCACAGCAACTTTGAATGGGAGGATCCAGATAATCTTGACTATAAACAGTTCCTAGGAGATTCACCTAGAGGTCTAGTTTTAGAGGTAGATTTGGAATATCCAGAGGAACTTCATGACTTACACGCAGACCTCCCATTAGCCCCTCATAAGATGCTAGTCACCGAGGATATGGTGTTTCCGTACAACAAGAAGATAAGATCTAAGAACAAGCTCTCACCAACGGAAGTTCCAAAGTTAATCACATCTCTTCATAACAGGAGAAACTATATCATCCATGTAAAATGCCTCGACTATTACATCTCAAAAGGCATGATTCTGAAAAAGATCCACGGAGCAATCTCATTCAATCAAAGCTGCTGGTTAAAGTCTTATATAGAGAAGAATACAGCTGAGAGAGCAAAGGCCACAACAAACTTTGAGAAAGACTTCTTCAAGTTAATGAACAATGCAATTTATGGCAAGACAATGGAAAATCTTAGAAAGCGTAAGCATGTAAAGATAGCCACCAGTGAAAAGGCCGCCAAGAAGTTAATTGAATCTCCCACATTCAAAGGAAGTAAGTGTCTATCTAAAGACGCCATAATGGTGGAGCAGACTAAAGAAGTCCTCTATCTCAACAAACCATCTTACATAGGAATGGTCATCTTAGAGCTAGCCAAACTTGAGCTCTATAAGTTCCACTATGATGTTGTCAAACCATTTTATGGTGACAAGGCAAAACTCATCCTCACAGATACAGATTCACTCTTATATAGAATTGAGACGGAAGATGTTGAGAAAGATTGTGTTGAGCTAGGCAAACTCCACGATTGTTGGGACAACTCTAATTATCCTCAAGATTCCCCGTACTTCTCCAACAAGAACAAGAAAGTCCCCGGAAAGATGAAAGATGAAATGGGAGGTCATCAAATCGATGAAGTCTCCGCGAACAGACCAAAGTCTTATGCAATCCTCAAATCATCAGGTGAAGAGGAAAAGAAGATTAAGGGAATCCCCCGATGTGCAAAGGAAAGAGTCATCAGTTACGCAGACGTTAAAGATTGCATCTTCAATGGCACCACTAAAAGAGTCACCTGCTCGACCATCAGAAGTGTCAATCATAAGCTGCGCACAATCTCTCAAGATAAACTAGCCCTGGCCAATTATGACACTAAACGCTATGTCTTAGATGACGGAATAACGTCACTTCCATATGGACATTATAAAATACTCTGAGATGTGTAATCCTAACTAATAATCGAAACTTGTGGCCTTCAACTGTGAGTAAGATTATCAGTCTAAGGTAAACACACACCTCACCCATTAAATGTCCACATTCACCTCCACGAGATGTGTTAATCAAAACTTGTGAGCCAAACCTGTGAGTAAGATTAGCCATCTCAACTTTCATCCACTCTTCACACTCAAACCCACCCATCTCCATTTAGAATCATATCTTCACACCAAAGTCATGTGACCCACGACCAATAAAATACCCAATAAAATACCCAATAAAATACCCAATAAAATACCCAATAAAATACCCAATAAAATACCCAATAAAATACCCAATAAAATACCCAATAAAATACCCAATAAAATACCCAATAAAATACCCAATAAAATACCCAATAAAATACCCAATAAAATACCGAATAAAATACCCAATAAAATACCCAATAAAATACCCAATAAAATACCCAATAAAATACCCAATAAAATACCCAATAAAATACCCAATAAAATACCCAATAAAATACCGAATAAAATACCCAATAAAATACCGAATAAAATACCCAATAAAATACCCAATAAAATACCCAATAAAATACCCAATAAAATACCCAATAAAATACCCAATAAAATACCCAATAAAAATACCTCCATTTATTTTTACCAACATTATATAGAACAAATTAAAAATGCTGACGTCAGCAAAAATCTTCAAGAAGGTTGTTATACCTACAGGTGGTAATCCGGAGTTAGAGGAAGGAATTTGCTTACGAGGGTTATGTTATATTCATAAGATTCTGGAAAGGAGAGAGGAATCAGTTATTGCAACAGTTTGCATTGTTAAAGAAGATGACGTTATAGCTGCTAGAGTAATCTGGACTTCAGACGAACTATCAAGAGCCGAGCTTGGACCTATAAATGTACTAGTCCCACATGGTAAAGGTAAACATAAATGCAAACCTCAACCAGAAGTTGGAGATATAAGGTTCATCAGACTATTTGGGATACACTATGAATATCCTGAGCCAGATATCAAAACATTTGGAGTTTTCATTCGCTGACACTATCAGAGACCTCAAGTTTATTATCAATCTCAATTTCTTCAAGCCAACTTTTATCTTCCTGTTTCATCTTAACCCACCGTTGGAAGTATGAACACCAATATGGTCTGTAACCGAGAAAATGATAGGCCTCGCCAAATAAAACATCTTCACCTCTAGAGACGGCAACTTTACTTGCCCCATCCACACAATCGGTTATTATACCAAACATGCTACATACTCTCACAAGAACGACCCGCAACATCGGTGGTTTAATCTTCTTAGTGAAAAGCACGTCAGAGATGTCTCCCATGGTCTTTACAATTTTATTATAATCCTCACCTTTATGATACTGTTTAACTAAATAGCGAATCTCAAATTTTCGCCACGACATTTTATATAATACCAATTGTTTAACCACGCCCACATTTTATAAATCCTCTCTTAAGTAGTTGATCCTCGTTATCCCAGTACATACTATACCACTCCTCCCACGATATAAACCGCGGCATAATAATGTCTCCCTCAAGACTCTCACTACAAAGTTTCTGAACAACTTTACACCACCTTCTATAGTATTTACAATCCTGAACTTCCCACTCAAAATGTGGCACCATGATTCCATAGAAAAGAAACTCATGAGCCTCACATCTAGGAGAAGGATAAACATCCCTCAAGTTTCTCTTTGGAACTACACTCAACATGCTACACAATCTCGCAAGAAGAAATCTAAGTCCAGGTGTATCACAAACTTTCTCATCTCGAAACCACTGTCGCACTTTCACAAGATGCTCGCACACAAGTTCAACATGAATCTTAGGGACATACGTTCTAACGCCACGCCTAACATTATACTTAACAACTTTTGGTAAATCTTTCTTTAACACCCCAAACTTCCCACTATCAATCACAAACAACTTACCACCAACACTCACATCAGACTTATAAAATTTATATTCACCATCACCACTATACGTTTGATAATACATTCTTTCTCTATATTATACAAGTTGTTTAACGTGAGGTGATTGTTACCGCAAGGATACCGCAATAAATTTCCCACAAACCGCACAACTTTCTTTATAAACACAAACTCGAGTTGCGACTCCACCGCAAACTTTCACAAGCAATCTTAAGCATCTCACCAACAACTTTTAGTAGACCTCACAAGTAAACTCAGATGTTTCACCAGTTAACTCACAAGCAATCTCAAGATATCTTGAAAGTAAATCTAAGACATCTTACAAGCAACTTTAAGTTACCTTGTAAGTAGATTTAAGATAACCTCAAGTAAAACCCAAGATGAACCAAGTTACCTTGTAAGATAACCTCAAAATGATTCAAGATGATCTCAAGTAAACTTTAAGATGATTTCAAGTAAACTTTAAGATGAGCTCAAGTAAACTTAAAGTAGATCTAGGATGAACTCAAGTAAACTTCAAGATAAACTCAAGTAAACTTCAAGATGATCTCAAACATCTCGCGAGTAAATCTAAGTTACCTCACCAGTTATCTCACAAGCAACTTTAAGTTATCTCACCAGTAGATTCATGATGTCTCACCAGTTATCTTGCAAGCAAATTTGAGACATCTCACCAGTAGATTTAAGTTAACTCACAAGCAACTTTAAGATGCCTCACAAGTAGATCCTAGTTATCTCACAAGTAAATTCCAAGTAGATCTGAGATATCTCACCAGTAAAACTTAAGATGATTCAAGCAAATCTAGAGTAAGTCCCATCATCTCGCTTTCTAAGAGTATCTCCAATATGAATCCCTCCATCATCACTCACAACAAATTCCTGAAGATAAGGTGCGTTCCACTTCTTCCACAAAGTTTTAGGAAACTCTCCCTCGTGAGGGCTAAATGACTTATTCATATACATCCACGCCAACCCTAGGAAAACCATCGCAAAAATAAAATTTATCTCCATATATCAATCCAAAGGTTTCCCCCGGGTGAACGCCACGTTCACCCACCTAGTTCTTACAAAAAAGTCTGATCAAGTTGAAGCTGAGAATAATTTTAGGCTCCACTGAGGGGTTACCCACCAACTTTCACAACTAACTCAGATCCCCTCTATAATATACACGCACATATGCGTGTGGGAGTTTGGGGACCTCCACTTACTTGAGTTTGCTCACCACCACAGATTTGATTTTGTGGAGGTTTTGTAGACCCTTTTTAACGTATGAATGTGAGTGTGTGGATGGTGTGTGAGAGTTAAAATGAATGTTGTGGAGGTAATCTAAATTTTTTGTCGAGTTCAACTTTTTGATAATTTAGTTATCTCATGAACAAAAATATCTGAGATCTCCCGTAACATCATATTTATAACTTATAGAGGATGTGTGGTGGTTAATGTGAGTGTGTGGATGGTGTGTGAGAGTTAAAATGAATGTTGTGGAGGTGATCTAAATTTTTTGCCGAGTTCAACTTTTTGATAATTTAGTTGTCTCATGAACAAAAATATCTGAGATCTCTTGTATCATCATATTTATAACTTATAGAGGATGTGTGGTGGTTAAATTGTATATTATAGAGGGGATCTGAGTTAGTTGTGAAAGTTGGTGGGTAACCCCTCAGTGGAGCCTAAAATTATTCTCAGCTTCAACTTGATCAGACTTTTTTGTAAGAACTAGGTGGGTGAACGTGGCGTTCACCCGGGGGAAACCTTTGGATTGATATATGGAGATAAATTTTATTTTTGCGATGGTTTTCCTAGGGTTGGCGTGGATGTATATGAATAAGTCATTTAGCCCTCACGAGGGAGAGTTTCCTAAAACTTTGTGGAAGAAGTGGAACGCACCTTATCTTCAGGAATTTGTTGTGAGTGATGATGGAGGGATTCATATTGGAGATACTCTTAGAAAGCGAGATGATGGGACTTACTCTAGATTTGCTTGAATCATCTTAAGTTTTACTGGTGAGATATCTCAGATCTACTTGGAATTTACTTGTGAGATAACTAGGATCTACTTGTGAGGCATCTTAAAGTTGCTTGTGAGTTAACTTAAATCTACTGGTGAGATGTCTCAAATTTGCTTGCAAGATAACTGGTGAGACATCATGAATCTACTGGTGAGATAACTTAAAGTTGCTTGTGAGATAACTGGTGAGGTAACTTAGATTTACTCGCGAGATGTTTGAGATCATCTTGAAGTTTACTTGAGTTTATCTTGAAGTTTACTTGAGTTCATCCTAGATCTACTTTAAGTTTACTTGAGCTCATCTTAAAGTTTACTTGAAATCATCTTAAAGTTTACTTGAGATCATCTTGAATCATTTTGAGGTTATCTTACAAGGTAACTTGGTTCATCTTGGGTTTTACTTGAGGTTATCTTAAATCTACTTACAAGGTAACTTAAAGTTGCTTGTAAGATGTCTTAGATTTACTTTCAAGATATCTTGAGATTGCTTGTGAGTTAACTGGTGAAACATCTGAGTTTACTTGTGAGGTCTACTAAAAGTTGTTGGTGAGATGCTTAAGATTGCTTGTGAAAGTTTGCGGTGGAGTCGCAACTCGAGTTTGTGTTTATAAAGAAAGTTGTGCGGTTTGTGGGAAATTTATTGCGGTATCCTTGCGGTAACAATCACCTCACGTTAAACAACTTGTATAATATAGAGAAAGAATGTATTATCAAACGTATAGTGGTGATGGTGAATATAAATTTTATAAGTCTGATGTGAGTGTTGGTGGTAAGTTGTTTGTGATTGATAGTGGGAAGTTTGGGGTGTTAAAGAAAGATTTACCAAAAGTTGTTAAGTATAATGTTAGGCGTGGCGTTAGAACGTATGTCCCTAAGATTCATGTTGAACTTGTGTGCGAGCATCTTGTGAAAGTGCGACAGTGGTTTCGAGATGAGAAAGTTTGTGATACACCTGGACTTAGATTTCTTCTTGCGAGATTGTGTAGCATGTTGAGTGTAGTTCCAAAGAGAAACTTGAGGGATGTTTATCCTTCTCCTAGATGTGAGGCTCATGAGTTTCTTTTCTATGGAATCATGGTGCCACATTTTGAGTGGGAAGTTCAGGATTGTAAATACTATAGAAGGTGGTGTAAAGTTGTTCAGAAACTTTGTAGTGAGAGTCTTGAGGGAGACATTATTATGCCGCGGTTTATATCGTGGGAGGAGTGGTATAGTATGTACTGGGATAACGAGGATCAACTACTTAAGAGAGGATTTATAAAATGTGGGCGTGGTTAAACAATTGGTATTATATA
>CACRXK020013521.1:0-13960 GCA_902702795.2 Paramuricea clavata
CACCGTGGCCAAGCAAACTTTTCAGCTTGCCCGGTGTGGATGCACACTCAGAGTAACATCACAAACATCATATTCACCTGAGTACATAACATCAACACACACAAAATAATAGTATTATTTTATTGTAAAAACAATGAAAAGACAATGAAATATTCCCGTCATTGAATATCCACCGCGATTGCATGAAGAACAATGGGATTTTAGAAACAATGAAAAGACAATGGAACTTCGATCACTGAATCTTGACTGGATGTCACTGTTGCTAATCTAAGTGTTTCGCAAGGAGGCTAAATGAAACCAGGGATAATAAAATAAATGGATAGGACTCTAGCTGACGTAAGCAAAAACAACCTAGTTGCAATCTGTGACGTCACACGTATTGTAAAGTTCTCGGCATTTTTGTTGTTTCGCTATACTTTCCGCTTTAAAAGAGTAATATTGAAGCATAACTGATCTAATTGTTTTAAAAACATGCCTAAACCACGACAAAGTATTCAAGGTAAATGTTTTTCGTCTTTGTTTTGTATTTTTTTTTACATTTGTAGCTACGAAATTGGCGTCCCCAATTTTAACGAAATTTGGGATGCATTTTTCACTGTTTAGTGCTTGAAATATTTGCTAAAATTGACTGGGAATACTTAGAGATTTCATCATAGAATGGCGTAGTTATATTCATTTGCTCTTTGACTAAAATGTTTAACTGTATTATTGCTAAACATGCCGTTTTAGAATTTGGTTTGCAAGTATAGGTTTCAACATCCAACCACGCCATCAGCCCATTGAAAACATTAGATCACGTCAGCTAGTTTCCTATCCATTTATTTGATGAAACTTTAAAATGCTCACTAAATTTTCATGTGAGAATAAAAAATAACAGCAACCGTTCATTCTAAGATGCATTCTAGGTTTGCAGATGTTTTTTTTGCGTCCCGCGCGTTATAATCCTTATAACATATTTATACAATTTAAATTAAAAATCAACTATTATATACAAAACCATTCCACTTTTGATCAACTTATGAGTTCCTGCCGAGTCTTTTATAAAATTGCTGGAAGCCATTAGTCCTTGACAGTCCCAGAAGAAGTAGACATATAACGTAGATGATAACCAATGAGGCAAGAGGATGTTGAAATACCCACAGAGATTGATAGAAATGCCTGAAGAATGGTAAGATTTACTGCGTTAAAAGTATATACTGCCAAAGTTTGGTTAAAGTTGTAAAATCATGATACAGTAAGACCCATTGGAGCTTAATATTTTGTTTTCAAAGGATGGACTATAGGGACAGCTGCCGTAAATCAAAATGTGCCCTAGTCTAGGACTAGAGGCTCGTATGTTAAATGGAGAATCAGAGTAATGTATAAAAAGTGAACCAGAAATGATGTTTTAATGTAATCGAGCGCGGAGTGGCGAGCGAAATGGTGAAGTGGAAAACGGTTGTCGAAGTCTTATTGCTGCTATTGACAAACAAGTTAAAGTACGAATGACACAAATTATTTAATATCTTCACAACATTTAGTTCGGAATTAAGACATTGTGCTGATATTAATTTGTGTCATTCAGACTTATTTGCGAGCCAAACTGAACTGAAGGTCATTGGACACCATCATACATATGTCCAACCCAAACTTAAAGTCATCGGACATTTTGTCAGACGGTCCTGTAAAAGATATTTCAATAAAGCCTGGTTATTTCTAGGAAATTTTAACCAGAGGGTTTTTAGAGTGCATTAACAGCAGAAGCACCAAGAATGCTTGGTTGTGAATGTACTACTTTCCCATGGTACAGTGTACAATTATCAATCCAGTTTTCAATTCAAAACAATGGATGATTCCATCCATAGACTAAATTTTAATCTCGGCAAGAAGAACAAAATCCATCACCACAGCTAGTAGAAAGAAGATGTTACAATGAGTAAAATTGCAAAGTTTGGTTGCGAAATGTTGTAAAATAAGGAAAATATAGCCCTACGAAATTTGCAAATTTTGTATTAATTAATTTTTGTTACGCACGGGATAATGCACTACTTTCGGCCCAACTGTGATGCATTTTCCCGCGCGTAATACAATTTAATACAAAATTTGCAAATTTCGCAGGGCTATATTTCCCGCATTTTACAACATTTCGCAACCAAACTCCGCATTTTTACTAATTTTAACATGCTCTTTCTAGCTATGGTGATGGATTTTGTTCTTCTTGCCTAGATCAAAATTTAGTCTATACCATTAATCTGTACTTACCTTCTATAGCCACTATGAGAAGCATACACCATAATATACTTGACTCTCACGAGCTGGTTATTTGTGACAACAAAATACCTCTCAGGCACATCACCGCCTTCGCTGTTCTCAGCTCGTGATCGAGACCTATGACCTGGTCCTTGCACTGATCTCTTCACATCTGGATGGTCAATTATTTCACATACTGCTATACAGCTCAGTTTGTCTCCTAGTAAACTATGTTTCCAGCCTTCACCAAACTTGCTGTAAGGTATACTGACATTTAGGTCACTGGATAGGTAGGTTCCTTCACCAAAAAGAGATGTCTATGGCAAATATAGGACATTGAGGGTTATTTGAGTGACTGAATTGTAGAGATTGACCAATGATCGGAATCAGGCCAATTATCGTGTTATCGGTAGACAATCTGTCATTGTCAGATTTTTTGGTTAACCCATTAAGCTGCAGAGCTTCCCCATTGACAAGTAAAATCGTCTGGCCAAAAAAAAGTATGGCGCACTGGAGCACATTGCGGCTCAATGGGTTAAACAAACCAACATCACATCTTTAAGCTATTTCCAATATGTATACATCAATTACTCAATCTAAACAAAGAATATTTTAGCTTACCTTATTTAGATGAGCATGTAATCCATTGTGCAAAATTGAAAAAAAGTTCTCAACTCGGCTGCCATGGTAACCATACAATATATCCATGTTTTGACGAAGTTCGTCAAATTTAGCATTTGACATTTCGTTATATTTTATTTCAAAAATATGTGACGGAGTGTGGTAATTCGTTGAATTTTCAGTCATTCTAGTTATTTCTTCAAACTAAAATAAACAACAACCAATGTCTAACACATCATGAGACATCACCTAGCTAGGCAGGCCATCTCAAACAGTCACAAATTATTAACAAAGATATGTTTTACCCAAGTTTCTTGGTAGGGTTGGCCAATTTAAAAAAAAACATATCATGATTATCATGATTATCATCTATGACACTATCATGATATTAGATATTATGATAAATGACAGTATCATGATATTAGATATTATGATAAATGCAATAAAAACAATGACCACAGTTTCAATTTTAAATGGATGCATGGGCAAATAATCTGATTAACCATTTAGTGGTGGCACTGTTCCCTTGACAAGTAAAGTCATTTGACAGAGTAAAATACTGATGCAGGTGTTTGACTGAGTAAAAAACACTAAACTAGGGAGCATTGCCATTTAAAGGGTTAGAGTAAATATCAAATTAAAACAAAACAGAAAACAATAGATACTCCAAAAGTTGTAAACATTTTCATTCAAAAAAAAATAATAAAAAAGTTTTTCCACAGTGTCTATTGTTTTAAAAAACTCTATGGCAAAGTCTTATACATGTCATTTGAACAAGCACTAGGAGATATGCTCTATTTGATGTGAATGAAACTGCTGTATACCTTACTTGCTGTGGGAGATCGCTCTATTTCCATATTCCTCACATTTATAATCCAATCTACCAACTTCCACACATCATTTAATTTGTTTTTGTTTAATTCTTTGATTCCTGGTATCCTATTGGCCACATCTTTCTAAATTAATTTGATAAATAGTATTATCACATACTTGTGCCTTTATCAGGGCAAAAGCCGGGTGACATCAAAACCATATATATGTCACTGATATAATTTCTTGTCAATGATATTTAACAAATATAAAACATTTTCCGTATTGATATACAGTTATATCAACACGAGTGGAATTGGGAAAACGATTTTTACAATTTCGAGTTTTCCCAACTTCCACGAGTGTTGATATAACTCTATATTAATACGGAAAAAATGTTTTATATTTTTTTTTATAATATAGCAATGTCACAAGCCCGAAGGATAAGAAAAATTTCCGTGTTTACAAGCGGTGGAAAATTTCCCGTGTTGACATTGAGTTATATCAACACAGCTCTTAGCCAATCAGCGTTCAGAATTTACAAATGCTATATTATAATGCTTTTTGTTCTGCTGTTTTAATTAACAATTATTCGCCGAAGGCGAGGTGATTATCGGTGAATAAAAACCGAGACGAAGTCGAGGTTTTTATTCACGATAATCACCGAGCCTGAGGTGAATAATTGTTTTAGTATAATTTCATAGGTGATTATTTGGAAAAAAATTTTAAAATGCACATTTCTTCGTCATTTAATTGAAAAAACGGCTTCGGCCGCCATTTTGAAAATCGCTTAGGTGATTATCGCGTAATAATCACCTCAACGGCAACCAATCAGCGTGGAGAATTTTCAATAATCACCTATGTAATTATACTAATAATTGTTGTATTAGGGCAATGATTAATATTCTAATATTTTTTTTTGTGACCCTGATAAGGCACAAGTATATAATAAACATGTTTTCATAATCAGTACGAGGCAACATCAGTTTTATTACTTTGAGGACAATATCATAGATGTCCCTCATTCACCACACTCACTCGTGACATTTATGATATCGTCCCTCAAGTAATAACCTGTACATACAGTCAGACCACTCTGAATGTGTTGTCGTGTGTTTTACATACAGTCAGACCACCCTTTATGTGTTGTCGGAAGTCCCTCCTCTCTCCTGAGGGACTGCTCGCGGCCTAATTGCATTCACATGTCAAACTCCTTGCAAGTGCCCCTGTCTGGTTGTCCAGCTGTCTCCCCCCGACCCTCTCCCTTTGTTACTTTGTAGAGCTCCAGTCTAACATAAACCATGAATTTGTGAAGCAAAATTATAAACCCTTTTCTTTAGATGCAAACCTTTCACAACTCACCAGTGCATCGGTATTTTTCTCGCCACTTTCATGAAAATATCCAGGAGGAAAAGGCCTCACTAGGCTGTCATGGCGATAGTTTTGCAACGCCGACATGAACAAACTGATTTGTAAATCGGCTGCAAACGGATCCTTTCTTACTTTTGACAGAACACTATCAACAACATATCTTTCTCCTTCCATTTTATACTAAATTTTCGTTCCAAGACCGCTCATTTTCATTCAAAATGGTATTTAAATTACGTTTCATTCTCAATTCATCATTGGCCATTTTGTAAAATTTAATAAAAAGCACCCCCCAGAAAAATCTTTCCAAAGCCCTTCCACCCGGGTTTTCCAATTACACGAGAACGAGGCAAAAAAATTTCGTTTACTAGAATATCTAACCAATCAAAATGCCGAAATATTTTAAGACAGCCAATCAGCGCACAGCGAGGTGTATTCAAATTGGGACGTCATTAAAAAAATTTGAAATTCCCCATTCAGATTGCACGCCGAAGGAGTCTTCTTTTATTTTGGGTTTATTTCGCTGTTGAAAAAGGAGATATACCTTTCTTTTTGGCCAAAATGTCTGCTGCAGATATCTATTACTCAAAGAAATACCAAGACGACTTTTACGAATACAGGTTTGCGAAGTTTTATGCACTTTTTTACGAGGTTTTGTTGGTCTGAAATTTACCGGTTTCGAGGCCATGTTTGAATTTGAAAACATCAAATTGTGGTACGTGTATCAATAAAGATGTAGCTAGAAGCAGCTTTTTTAGTTCCTTAAAATTTAAACTCACTTTGGATGTGAAATTTTCTTTTGTAGACACGTTATTCTGCCGAAAGAACTCGCAAAAAGAGTACCAAGGGCGCTCATGTCGGAAGATCAATGGCGATCCATCGGAGTTCAACAGTCGCTTGGTTGGGAGCACTATATGATTCACAGCCCAGGTAGGAAAAAAACACTTGACTACTTTGATACCTAAACAAAATTTGCACTATATATGTGATATTTTGTGTTTCCTGTTTTCACTCTATATCAATAAAATTTTGATTTTCAGAGAGACATGTTCTGTGCTTCAGAAGACCACTTCCTGGCGTTGAATGTGCCACGATTCCTTACTGATCGCTGTTTGAATTCAATGGTCTTGATTGGGAGTCTTCACAATGAACTCTTGGGATTGAAGGGAATTGTAAATTTTTGTACAGAGATTAAATTTACTTGAGAACTTTGCTTCCACAAATATACGCCAAAAAGCTAGAAACTTTAGCTTTATTATTATTTGAGCTAGAGTGCTGGTAGATTTGGTTGTTTGGACATTCCATTTAAAATCCATACTGGGCATCTAAAAGTTGATTCTGATTCTATAAATCCAAAATTTTGTACCCAACCATTGGAGTGATTTACACACACTATCAACGTTTCTGTCAAGGATTTGTAAGAAATGTTTGAGGGAAAAACTCAGTGTTATGTAAACACTGAATCTCTCAAACGTTTCTTACATGGGTAAACCCATGCAAAATTCCTACTGTGATCACAGAAAGGAGCTATGATGGGGCAGGAGCTATGAGGGTTTCTGTAAATTCGCAATTCTAAAACTGAAGTTAGAGTTGTGGGTGGAACGACAAGTATAAATCCGGGTGTGGATTTTAAATGGAACTACTGTAATGCATGCTCTGAACCTATAAAAATGTCGATTCTAACTTGTGGTCTTAATTTACATGTAACACATACTGGAATGTGGCAGACAAGCTTTTCTGGCTTATATACTGACACTGATTATTTATTAGGTAAAAGTGATTTGATATCATTGTATATTTGTGGTTTGTGTAGTTTGATATATTTAGCAATTTGAAATAAAAAGTTAAAGTATACTTTGTGTCTTGGATAAAGTTGTTCATATCATACCCTGCCTTGTGTAATGCAACCACACAAGAATGTACCCACAGCCCGACCTAGGCCTTTACTCGGCAAGCGGCACTTGATTTGCAGGTTAATTGACTCCGATGACGCCATGAGCACAGAATAAAGACACACAGAAGGTAGACTAGAGTAACCGCTGCCACACCATGATTCATCATCAAAATGCTGACACCTTTGTCCTAGCCAGTGTGTGTTTGAGAGGCATTCCCCCCTGGAAGTCTGCCATTTTGAATATTATCGGGGGTGTGAATGTCTCTCAAATGCACACTGGCTAGGACCATGGCATCAGTATTTTGATGACAAATTACGGTTATGCCAAAATCATTGGAAAACCAAGAAGTCTGGCTTCTGTGTAGTCTATTCTGTGCCACGAGGCAGCATTGCTAGGTTCCAGTCTTCTCACATGAAAAGTGCTCAAATATAAATGCCCTATGTCTACTGTAGGCTGCCAAGCCTAGTTGATACAACATTACAAATCTGTGCCTGGTGATGCAGTCTTCAGCCTGCTGACCTGAAATAGCCTGCATCTATCTCACTGTATCTCTTCTTGTTCATGAATTTTAGCTCAAAATCTGCTTGTGCAAATATACATCAACACTCCTTAACAATTAGGCACCTTGACATGCTTGCAATAATTATGACCCAAATTGAAACCAGGCTTTACTTTGCTAAGTAGTGGGTTAAACTCTGGAGGCAACCCATTGTTAAGTGAATGCATAGTCGGCATTTGATGTTAATGATGAACCTCAGCTATGTGACAAATTGCCAGCTTTGCAAAATAAAAGAACCGACTGACCCAACCGTCCCGAGGGAAAAGGAGTATAAAAGTATCTTCCACACTGAAAAAGAAACAATACAAATTAGTTTCAGAATATCATGAAACAAATTTTTGATTATTGTAAAATGTTTGGCCCTGAAAAGTGCCATACAGAGACTGATATAATTACCTCGGTGTAAAAATATTCTTCAAGGAAGGCTTTTATGTCCTAAAAGATTGAATTGAGTTGTTACAAATTATAAAATAAACCTTAAAATTTTCTGGCAATCAAAACTCACTTTGAATAAAACATCAAAGAATATTATGTGAGATGGTAGGTCTTGTTTCTTGTTAAACGTTTCATTCAGCCAGTTTTGTGGATTTTTATAAAACCTATCGGCTTCATCAATGTATCCAGGTTGCTCACTTGGACTACAATCTAAAAATCTCATCTCAACTTTCTTGTGTAGGTAGCTAAAAACAAAAAGAAGTGTTACATGTTGAGATAACTTGATGATTAAAATCATCTAGCATTAGACGGAGTGAAATATTAATTTGAATGTTCCTTACTGAGTCATTTCGTGCTCAATGCTGTAAGATGCATGATATGAGAAGACCAGTGTGGTGTAACCAAGGGGGTGGGGCTCTGCCCCCCAATGGACAGAATGACTGCCCTTGTGAAAAGCTGAAATCCAGGCAGAAATTGGGGGTGGGGGAGGGTACAATGTGTGAATAATGATACCCATCTATTCTGTTATTGATAAAAGTTGTAGTCTTATCTATCTAGAATCCTAACCCCAGTAAAACATGAAAGCACATTTGAACTTGAATTTGCACACATAGCAGTAGTCACAACCAACTTGAAATTTCAAATATGGTGGCCAAGTGAATACACGATTTTGATTGGTTAACTTTTCCACTAATTGTGGTTAACTTTAACCCATTAAGCTGCAGAGCTTCCCCATTGACAAGTTAAATCGTCTGGTGTTAGACAAGTAAAAAAATAAGTAGGGCACATTGCGGCTCAATGGGTTAACTACCTTTTGATACAACCAGCCCCAGAAGGGGTCAATGGGTTTTGGTTTCATACCTGTAATATGGTGTTGAGTGACAAGGCATCAGAAACAATACACTAGCATTTGGCATATCTCGAACATTTCCCTCAACAGCTCTCATCACATCAAGCGTCCCTCGTTGGTGGATTAGGCCAGTATACAGAGCAACAGGAACATTTGTTAGAATCAAGAAGATAACCAACAGTTTGCATTTTGTACTCAAGTGACGACTCTTACTTGAGTTATCATCATCTTTCTTCACATTTGTAGAAAAACTTGTAGTTGCTATGTGATGCATTCCTTTGCCACAAATAAACATTGCCATAGGAACTATAGGAAGGATGAATCTGAACTCTTTGTGACTTAGGAGGCTAAAAGGTAGGAAGAGAAATTTTATTTTGTGGTTACAGTGAAACTGGATGCTCTCTTGCGAGCGACATTGCAATATTGTCCCACAATATTGCAATTTTGATAGACAGATTGCTCTGAGCAATTTGCCCATCAAAATTGCAATATTGTGGGACAATATTGCTCGCAAGAGAACATCCAGTTTCACTGTAATTAACCCATTACGCTGCACCATTGCACCCTACTACTTTAATATAATCTTCTGTCTAATGCCAGATCTACAATACAATGCACATTGTACAACTACAATTTATTATATACATGTAGTATATATACTACTAACCTGAATACAGCAATGTCAATAACAATAAGTAAAAGCCATTTCTGTAGAGATTTTCCATAGTAATAAAGTCCAATCGCAAATGGAACGAGATAGCTCAGCAATACCACTGGTATTCCTTGTGTTACATACCTAGTAGTTCAAAAAATAAACTTTCATCCATCTAACAGATTATTCATTTTAACACATTTTGAATTTTAACCTAACGCTAATCAAGCTTTTGAACAATCGGCCCCTGGAAGCAATTCATCTCAACAGAGCATACGCTTCAAATGTATATGCATGATATTTTGGCTTGATTGAAGATCCACCTTGTATAAAATGGGCAATTAGCATATTAAAAATTAACCATACAATTTATGAAAACTACATACTACAATATGAAAACTACATACTCACCAATGCCAAGGGTGTGTTCCATATAACTCACCAATATTTTGCAATATATTGAAGTACAAGAAATTATACTGAACAAATACAAATTTGCCATAAAAATAACTATCAACTAAAACTGAAAATATGAGAGAACATATTCCAATTGGAACTATAAAGATGAAGAAAAAATGTACAGGCAACACTCTTCGCAATCTTGCAATACCAAGGGGTATCCATATTACCAATGCGGTCGGCCTAACCAGACATGAAAACGAGGCTAAAATCAATGCTTTGTAAATAGCTGATGTTTGTTTAACAATTTCTGACGTGGTATTAGGTTTGGTGTTTTGTGACAATTCCCAGTAATACAAGCCAATAGAAATCAATGTGGTTTCCATTGAATTCGTCAGCGTCCGAGTAATGCAATAAAATGTAAACCATGATGTTACTTCACAGAACAGGACCCACCATGCAACACTGGAACCATACAGTAATCGTGCAAGTTTATAAATATAGTACTCCCCAATAGCACCAAATATGGCTTGAATAATTCTTGGCAAATAAATAATCAAAATTGGGAAATCCATTTTACAAATGTCAAGGATTTTATACACAGACGCAAAGAGAAGAGGATAGACGTAGCCTCGAATCCCTTCTCGCCATTCCCATGTCAAATGACCATAGCCAAATACCATTTTGTGGGCGACCTCTGGGCCCTGCCAGAACTCATCGGGAACAAACCAAGTTTGGACAAGAAAAACATTGCACAAACGGAAAATTATTAAACCAAATAAAATATTCGAGTCTTTTAAGCTGGATTTTGGTTTAAAAGTTTCCAAATTATTACTTTTGAGCTCTTTTTCTAATGTTCTTTTGCGAGTAAATTGTCTTTTTCGAAATTCGTCCGCCATATTGTGAAATGACGATATATATATTTACATGAAGTTTTTCAGGCATATGGAGAAGGGAAGAAAGCTCGCGGGCTTGAAAAGAATTTTTCAGAAACAGTTTGGTTGCAATTTTAGCCAATCAGAGTCCATCAGATTTAGCCAATTGTAAAGCTTATAAAGTAACCAATAACATCGCCTTTGGCTTCCCTTTGATATTTTTTCAAACATTTTTTGAGGACAGTGCAGTATATTCATTTTATCTGGCGATTCCTATCATGTTTGCTTTGAAAAGGCATATTATTTATTACTAGTTTACAGATAAGTTTTAACTTTTTATTACTCGATGTCCGTACTATACTCTATAGTATAGATATGTCAGATATACATTTAGTACTGAACTGAAATAAATAGACATAACTGGACCATAGTCTTATGTCTTATATAATTGAAAAAAGTATGAGAATATAAATAAACTCTGCATCATGTGTTGAAAAAGAATTCATTATTGAACCATTAAAATTTAAAAACATACCACAGTTGACCTATTAAAGACATAAAGACTTTAGAATGGTTACAAGTGCTTCCATTTTAGGAAATAAGTCGAATAAAAATCTTTCAATAACCACACAAAGCAATGGTTTTCACACACCCACTCTACCGGTTTAAACAAAAATTGAGAAATGAAATCGGAAGTTACTGCCACCTGCCATTCGACAAATCTAGAAAATCCAATTTAAATTCTTAATATGGTACAAGCAACCGCGGCTTTTGGTGTTTGTTATGCTGCCAAAATAGAAAGCATTTACCACAGTCATCAAACACTTTCGCTAATAGGCTTGGTAACTTCTTGATATAGCTTTTAGGCCAGCTTACATTCTTATATTCTTCAGGCAGTTTGATATTAATATTCAGTTTACTCTGGGATTTTCAGTGGCCAATTACATTATGTATTATGCTTACATGATATGTTATCTATAATTTACCTTATACTATATTACCTTCTTAGGGCCTGTTTATATGGAGGCGAGTTACCCAGCAACGCTAGTTACACGCCCAGGCAGGACAAACAAGCGCTGCGTTTATATGGAACCGACTAAGCCGATGCGTGATTGCCGCATGACGCCGAAATGGCACAAAAAGGATTTAAAGTCGTTTGAAACGTTAAAAAATATTCCAAAATGTCGTAAATTTGCGCCATAGAAATGCTGATCGTACGTGAGATCGTGCCCGTGGGATCGACTATTCTCCCTACGAGTCTGTCAACGTTCTGTGGAAAGTCGTGGGTTTTCTCCGGTTTAATTTCCTCCCACAAGGAGAGTTGATATAGGGTGTGTTAGGATAAATATAGTCAGGAGAGTAATATCACAGCCGTTGTAAACATAAGAGCCTGTTTATATGGAGGCGAGTTACTTGGAAACGGCGAAATCCCGGCTGTTATAGAAACTTATAGTAATCCCGGGTGACTGTTTACATGATGCAGCGGGAACCCGCCAAGGCGAGTTACTCGGCTGCATCATGTAAACAGTCAACCCAGGATTACTATAAGTTTCTATAACAGCGGCGAGTTCCCTGCAGAAAGAGGCGGGATATCGCCCAGGGGAGATGAATATTTTACCATGTAAACACTCGACCGCCTGAGATAGAATGTACGTGCTTTGCATTTGAAATATAATAGCTCAAAGGTACTTACAAATCATTAGATAAGTTATTCGGCGCTTATTCTTGTTTTTTCACATGTGGATAGGATCCAATGCGCTTTACATCAAGTATTATACGCTTACCTAATTACACACTTAGCCTGGCTGGACCATTTTATCTTCACAACAATTGTGATAGTACTTTTTTAACTGTGTTTATCCTAACCAACCTTGTCAACTTTCCCTGTGGAAGGAAACCGGAGAAAACCCACGACTTTCCACAGAGCGTTGACAGACTCGTAGGGAGAATCGATCCCACGGGCACGATCTCACGTACGATCACAATCAGCATTTCTAGGCGCATATTTACATGTCGATATAATCAAATGCGCTTCACATCAAGTATTATACGCTTAACTAATTATCAGTACACTTAGCCTGGCTGGACCATTTTATCTTCACAACAATTGTGATGTTACTTTCTTAACAGTGTTTATCCTAACCCGACCCTGTCAACTTTCCCTGTGGAAGGAAACCGGAGCACCCGGAGAAATTTCACCCACGACTTTCGGCAGAGCGTTGACTGACTCTTTTCACATGAGTCTGTTGCAAGGGTGGGTAGTAGCGAAGTAGTTGTAGTTCGCTACTGTAGCGAACTACAATTTTCAAGTAGCCAGTAGTTTTTGACTACTTTTTTAAAACAGTAGTTGTAGTTATAGCGAACTACATTTTGCCTAAAAGTAGCCAAATAGTTGACTACTTTTCAAACAGCGAATCGTTATTCGCTACTTTTTAAAATTGTTAGCAACCGTTCATAGAATAGAATGATGATAAGACACGGTTTGCTTAAAAGATTATTTTATACAGTAAAGATTATTTTAGCGCAATGAAAAGTGGCACTCCTGAACACTGTAGTGCTTAAAAAATGTTGCTTTGACCCTTTTTGTTTACTGTTGCTTCTCGTAAGTCGATTTGTTATAGGTTGTATTACAGCCTGAGGTAGTGGATGCTCCAAATACCGTAAAACTAAAAAATATAGAGTAGCGAAATAGCGAAATAGTTCGTTACATTTTTTAAGCAGTAGCTGTAGTCAGTAGCGAACTACCTTTGTTCAAATGTAGCAGTAGTTGTAGCTGATTACATATTTTTGAAGAGCTGTAGTTATAGCGAACTACAAAAATTTTGTAGTCAACCCATCCTTGGTCTGTTGTGAGAATCGAACCCACGAACTCAGAGGTGAAAGGCGCATGCTCTGACGAATGACGACTGCGCCATGTAGAGGTGAAACCGTGAAAGGCGCTAGTTTTGACCGACTGCGCCTCTTTCCTCCACAGAGGTTTCATAATAATAATAATAATAATAACTTCTTTATTTAAACTGGTAAAAACCGATCAGCTAACAAAATATCAGCTGGTATAAACCGATGACCAGCATTAATATATGAATAGTTTACATCCATATATACTATATATTATCTAAATAAACCACACCACATGCAATACTAGAATAGATATAAAAAATGTTTAAAAAAAAAATATATATATATATTTAGTGCTAAGAGTTACTATATGCTACAACGATGTTCGTGAGCATCAGTTTCTAAGAAAAACTTAAAAATATTGTTTTT
>CACRXK020013522.1:0-13957 GCA_902702795.2 Paramuricea clavata
TATGAATGACATACCAGTTCCAGGTGGGAAAGAGGAGCAGAATTTGGAGTTGCACGATAATGAGCAAGGTAGACCTGTGAGACGAACCAGTACAGCACATCAGTTTGTGACAAGCCAAAACAGGAATAGCAATGCTATAAGGAATGAAATTGTGCAATCCGCCATCAATTTTCTTGGGCAACGTATGAACACAGAAAATGATGGCACAGTTGAGAGTTTGATGAGTATTCTAGAAGCATCTTCATCTAAGGACTTAATTTTGGCCAGTAGAAATCTTGTTTCTTCGATTCTTGGACCAAGCTGCCTGTCAGATTTTGTCAGTGATGTTTGCAAGTCATGGAACAACCTGGCCAAAATTGAGCATGTTGAGGTGGAAGACACTGGAACTATGTATGCTCTTCGCCTTAGGAAGATGATACAGGCAAGTACTGGTTTACTTAAGAAATTCCTAGCATCTTTTCTTACCCTTGGCCCTCACAGCATGGCAACTGAACGAGTTGTTTCTCATTATAACAATGTGAAGACATCGGGCAGGTCTTCGCTTAATCCTGAGACAATAAATGGTATATTGCATATTTCTCTGAATGGAAAGGGTGCATCCTTTTTTGACCCAAAACCAGTGGTATCAGAGTTCTTAACTTCGAAAGAAAGAAGAAACCGAGAGCCGTGTGAAGAACTGTACAAACAAAGGGAATTTGTGAAACATTTCTTCAAGCAAGAATCCGGATGTCTGTGATTCACAGAAGCATACAGTATACCTTAAATATAACTAGTATGATACTTTTTAAATACAACATTGGTTGGTGAGCATACTTAAACTTGTTGTGTTTGAATCTTAATTTCAAATTATCACAAATTTCACTTTTAAAAATTTCCTTTGAGAACCTGAGATTTCTTTAAAAAGTGTTCTCAGAATGCAGGAAATGCTATTTCAGAGACCAAAATTTTAAAAAATTCCCGAGGGCATGTGCTTAAACCCACCTTTGGTGTTCGCGTACTATCCAGGGAAAGGGAAAAAAAATGGCCTGGGCCCTTTGGTAGTTTTGCCCCACCACTGAAGAATCCTTAAAAGATGCCCTGATTGAGTGTTAAGCCTAGTTTCCATTTGGTCATTAGTTGTCGCTGGCACGACAAGTGGCTGATGTAATAGAGTGTCAACAAAAAACTCTGCAATCATTAAGACTGATTTGCATATCACACAAACAGACTATTATTATATTAGACTATTTCACATCTACCGCTTGTCGTGCCAGCGACAACTAACGACAAAATGGAAACTAGGCTTTAGGGTGAATTACATCTAAATGTGCTAACGCCAAATAATGCAAAATAGTCTGGTATTAACAGGGCAAAATATTGAGCTTTGAAATAGAGCACATTAGTGTGAATTGGGTCTTAATGAGTTTACACAAAACACAGGGAGACAGCAAGGTAACCTATCAAAGTTGTCCACTCTCTTTCAAGTAAAATGATCTGGTGTTAGAAAAGGTAAAATAAAAAAGTGCTGAAAGTTGAGCACATTCATCTTAACAAGTTAGCATGAAATGTAAGCTAGCAGAGAGCCTGGTTAATATGAATACCATCACATAGTTATGTTTAATTAATAGGAAAACATGGATAATTTTCCTGGCATTACACTAAAGCATGTCTATAAAGGCTAACAGATTTTAATACATTGGCTGGTGCAAGACCTCTCAAAATGAAAATTGTTTAATTTAAACAAAACATATGAATAAATACTGCTGCTGATTTGAGCAAGTAGTTAAATTTTCTATAGGCATGCATTAAATCTGGCTGACAATTTACAATTAATCTGGCATATACAGTTGGCACTTGGGATATACAAATATATTAATAAACATGGATAAGTTTGATTCAAATATAAAACTTTTATAGTAGCATTTGTTGAAGTATAAACGCTATAAATATATTTATATCAGCATTCTAATTCCGTTTATATTGTCGCGGCAAATTCAAATTTTATCGAACCACATGCTCGAATTTCACAAAAGAAGATTGGAGGTATTTCCTTTATAATTTGCTTTATTATAAATAAAATATAAACTTATTCTTACCTGAACATTATGCAAACATCCCTGATGTATTACTATAGTGAAAATCCAGTTGAATCCCATCAAAAATAGTTCTATTTTGCACATAAACCATTGACAAACACCGACTTGAAAAATGGCAATTGCTAGATAGTATACGTCAAAATAAGATTTCCGTTTTTATTCTATTTTTAAAATAAGTTAGAGTTAGGTTAGGGTTTAGGTTAGGGTTAGGTTGGGGTTAGGGTTAGGTTTAGTATTAGGGTTAGGGTTTAGTTTTGCGTTACGATAGTTTTTTCTACGTTATAAAAACGGAAACCTTATTTTGAAGTATACTATCTAGCGATCACCCTTGAAAAATATCGGAGGTGTGATGATCTATCCCTTGATGCTTTGCGCGCGTGGCAAGAAAACTAGACACCAGTCTGTCAGTCGCGCACATTGCGGTAATTATTCATTTAATCTTAGAAAATAAATAGTCCCAGTATTAAATTCTCTATTAATAAATGTCTATGAGTAAAATACGATATAGGAATAGTGTAGTTGTATAAGAAATTAAAATTCCTATAAGAACTCTTATAGGATATGATAATGGTGAAAAAATTCCTATAAGAAATAGAAATTCCTGTAGGAAGGAGTTATTTCGTAAATTATATTTATCTGTATAATTTTTTATATAAGTAAAGTTCTTATACCCATGCATGTATCAGGCCATAGTGGTATAGATAGGCAATGAATTTTTCCCACCATTTTCCAATCCTATAAGAATTCCTAAATTTCAAATCCTGTAGGAATTTTCATTTCCTATAGGAATTCCTATAGCCATTTTCCAATCCTATAGGAATATTTTTTCCTATAGGAATTTTTTCACCATTTTCAATTCCTATAGGAATTCCTATAGGAATTTTCAATGCCAATAGGAATTCCTATAGGAAATTTCAATTCCTATAGGACTGCCTAGAGGAATTTTCAATGCCTATAGGAAATTTTAATTCCTATAGGAATTCCTATAGGAATGTTCAATGCCTATAGGAATTCCTATAGGAAATTTCAATTCCTATAGGAATTCCTATAGGAATTTTGATTTCCTATAGGAATTCCTATAGGAAATTTTCGTAAGGGATACAATACATACTGTAACATAATACTGGGCATGTGGATCATAAAATGCATCTTGGGAATTATGGAACACGCAGGATAGATTTTGCAAAATTCACTGTGGTAATCTTCGATTAACACTTGGAGATAAGCTATTTGGTTCTTCGATAAAGTTGGGGAAAAGCAAATAGATGTAATATCCAATAATGTCAAGTAAAGCTGCCAATTTGCATTGTCTTCAGGAATCAGGTCACCTATAATCAGCGGTAGATGGTTTGCCAGACACCACATCTGAACAGCTATAAAAGAAAGAAAATAGATGAATAACAAAACTTCTCATTTGATAAATGGTTTTTGCTAAATAATAAATGACAGTAAGCTAATTTAAAATAATGTAAACAAAATAGTCTACCAGCATAGTACATGTAAATGAACAAAAATTCAATCAATATAGTGTCACTGACACTCGACAGCGCAAAAGGAAAGACACAGTACCAGCAAAACTTACCATGCTGCTTAAGGCTATTATCATTTGATGACAGTTTTTGTTCGGTAATTGGGGCAGGTTTGTTTTTGTCATTGTAGTATCCAAAATCAAATTTGCCAATTCTACGATTTAGTTCCTCTAAACTGAAGAAACTATCGACTTTGATGAACTGTTTTAACATCTCTTTCGTTTCGTACTGCAAAAGACCTTCCAAGATGTCATGCATGGCATCAGTAGGCAAACCTCCAACGACATGGAAAAATCTACTTTGATTCAGGATAGATTGCCTATTAATACCATAAGTTTTGCTGAAGTATTCCCCAAATGCCAAAACTTGGCCACACTGATGATTGTGGGTTTCTCTGGTTCGAAGATTAAAATATTTCTCGTGAAACTGAAAATTGAAATCAAAAAGGTTTTTGTAGAAAAGTACTAACTATAACAACCATACAGGGCCTTTTTAAAGGATTTGTTAGTGGTCAGGGCCCACGCAACTACAAAGAGACTTCACTACGACATGCACAGAAATGAAAAGTGGTGACATACAGACTTTTGGGGGGTCTGGAGGTCCTCCCCCACAAATATTTTGTAATTTTGAGTTTCCAAGACCTGATTTCCTGCAATTTCAGCATAATTTTCACACATTTTCAGACAAAAAGGGATCTTTACTGGGGATCCAAAACCCGAACGAGAATGCAAGTCATCGCAAGTTGCGAGTCACGCTGTGTTTCAAGCAGCCATTATGACAATAACTGCAGTGTAGACCATAATTTTTTGACACAGTTCACTGATATATACTATGGTTAATTACAAACTAAGTAGTTATATAACAAGTAAAAATTTTTGGCGTGAGTTGGTGCAAGTGGTTATTTAATAGGTCAATGACTCAGAGAAATGCAAGAAGTAAAACTGTACAGTAGTTACAGGCTGGGATTAAAGATGTAGGTAAAAATATACAAGGAATTTAAATTAAACTCATTGACCAGTTAGTATAATGCATTTCAATACTCAGCAACCTTTTTTAACATACAGTATCATATATTTAGTAGAATTTTGTACCTTAGATCTAATCTCCTCATCAAGTCCAAGGCAGTGGCGGCACATACGATGAGCCTGACAACCTTCTTTGAATCCTCCCATTGAATGAGACCCAAGATTATCCCCAGAAGCATATGCTATGGTTCCACGAAAACTTCTCACACTGCCATTGATCAGGAAAGAATGCCCACAATCCTGAACAATGATAAAAGGTCACATTAGTTAACCCATTAAGCGCCAGCGTTCTCCCCTTGACGAGTAAAATCGTCTGGCGTTAGACAGAGTAAAATACTAAAGTAGGGCGCATCAGGGCGCAATGCAACTCAATGGGTTAACTAGACACAAGGGCAGATAGGCCAGTTAACCCATTAAGCGCCAGCGGTCTCCCCTTGACGACTAAAATCGTCTGGCGTTAGACAGAGTAAAATACTCTGGCGTTAGACAGAGTAAAATACTAAAGTAGGGCGCATCAGGGCGCAATGCAACTCAATGGGTTAATATTACAGCTATGTTAATTCAGGGAAAATCTTTCATAATTATTAGGCTTCCAATTAATTTACTTGTCATAATTTAAACTCTGACCCTAGTCATCACTTAATTCAGACCTCAGAGCAAACTAATTACAAAATAACAGACTGTGCAATATAGATTAATACCTGTTCTAGTTTTTTCAAGTCAGCCATAAATGGTTTCAAAACAGCATCTATGCCATACTTCTTGATATGAGATGTCTTACATAAACACAAAAGCTGTATAGCCTTTTCAGATGATCGATACATAGGTGCAATGTTACCTAGTGTATAGTAAAAAGCTCCTAAAATATATTAAAAGTATTATGTAAAAATAACTCATCAATTAATATCCATGGCTTTACTCAAGGAAATGTGTTTTGTATTGTGTGGCTTTATATATACTGAAAGCAACATGTTTGGTAGTAGCTATATAACTAGCATATATTTGTAATTGGAATCCATTCACTGCTTTTTTTTTAACCATGACCATAATCAATGCACAAATGTAACATCAAAGTACATGCCTAGTTTATGTTTGGTAGCCCTTGACCCAAGCGGATTGCACGTTTCCAGATCATCATAAAACAACATGATTTGTAGTGCCTGTGGATCCACAGAAAACAAAGGATGATTTCGAAAATGCTCCCCATCACAAAAATCTCTGATTAGACCATCTGTACTTCTGTGGGGATTTTCAACCTAAAACATCAGCAAATCAACTATTTTCTCAAAACCAATTTGCAGTCAGATGCTACCAGATTCAGTAATTCTCCCCAGTTAGTGCAGTTTCTACATAAATCACACTTTTTTGACAGGCTATGTACAATTTAACCAAATTTGTACATTTGCACATTTTAACCTGGATGTTACAATGACTAAACACTGTAGACTTTATTTTTACACTTTAAACTTTTATTGAATGAAGTTCAACTTGTTGCTATATATGCTACAATAATACTTCACTTGAGAAGGTACCAGGGTTGTGGCCTCATTTCAATGATCAATTTAATTTCCAGTTAAGGAACAAGAAAGTGGAACATGGTGCCAGGCACCAATTTTTTTTTGGGGGGGGGGCAATTGGGGGCAAACCAAGTTATATATATATTTTTTTTTGGGGGGGGGGGCAATTAAGAGTCCCATTAATTCTCCTTTGAGGGGCATAGTTGGACATAGTCCACTATATATAGGACAACACATATGTTCCTTGTGTCTGGTAGTTTGAGTTTTTCTATCAAACTATAAATATTAACCCATTGAGTCGCATTGCGCCCTGATGCGCCCTACTTTAGTATTTTACTCTGTCTAACGCCAGAGTATTTTACTCTGTCTAACGCCAGACGATTTTACTCGTCAAGGGGAGAGTGCTGACGCTTAATGGGTTAAAGTTTTAATGTGTTAAAGTTTTAACCCACTAAGCGCCAGCGCTCTCCCCTTGACGAGTAAAATTGTCTGGTGTTAGGCAGAGTAAAATACTAAAGTAGGGTGCGTCGGGGCGCGGTGCGACTCAATGGGTTAATTTAAACAACATTAAACCTAATAATATCTTCAAGAGCATTCAAATTTAAATAGCTAATTAATCAGCATAGCTAGAAGGTTGGCTTAAAATTAACAAATTTATGTTGTTCATCATATTTCTTAATAGTTAACCATCTTTAGTTAAAGTGATTTTCTCAATATTTTTACACATTGGGACTCTTGGCCAATTGATTGTAGCCTGATTGTTAGGGCATGATTTACTACATTCAACTAACATAATTATTATATCGATTATCGTTGTATAAATAATGATTATTCGATCTTAAGAATTAATTTTAGGTCAAGATGATATTATAAACCTCGTATAATCCTGCAAAAATCTGAAACATGTACTTCAGTACCTTTAAATTGAATTCTTTCGTGAAATAGGCCATTTGTTGTGTTTCTGTCTCCAGCATATTGAACGGGTTTGTAGCAGCGTTGTTTTCTTCAAAGATCTGATTTAAGCCCGGGACTGTATCGAAATCTATTTCGTTTTGGGCTAGGCAGTGCTCTACTTGAGTTTTGACAACGGACAGAGTTTCTTGAACAATGCTCTTAGTATTAGCAACAACACTCTTGACAGTTGATTTTGGCAGTTTACACTCCTCTTGTAGCTTTAGTAAGTATAAAGCACTTGCCCTTTTAACTTGGTCTTGAACATCTTGGTCAGGCGCGATATCCTCAATATTTAAATTATTTGCGACCAACCGCTGATTATCGTTTTCTTCTGTTTGGTTGCCATTTTGATCGTGGTGTCCATGCTTTCGATAGATATGCTTCCGCCACGAATAATATTTCCTAAATGTTAGGGCGCAACCATCTATTCCACAAATACAATGAAAGTTCGGATCATTGCGATGGCATCTGCCAATATGATTAAGAATTTTTTGTAGGTCATCTGCGTTGAAAGCTGCACATATACTGCATTGCCAAGGCATTTCCAGCAATGTGCAGCTAACTTTCGCCGCAGACTGCAGTGTACAAACGTGAAATGTAGTGTGTAAATAGCAAGAGGAAAATTTACTTTAACCAATCAAAATCGCTGTTAGATAAGTCACATAATCTTTTGCCAATCGGATGGCATCACACAAATTTTGGCGCGAAATGACCTGGTAATGATTTTGAAGCTTGCCTGAGCTGATTTGTTTTTGCCTGCAGTGGTTTTTGCTCGAGGTTTGGAGGTTTCTTGTCTTGTTTTTACATGTAAGTAGAGTACAATTGAAATTTTTTCTACCATACTGAAATCTTTATTTGGCACTTGTGCTAACTTTTAAAAATTTTGACTGTTTTCGTTTTGGTTTGATTGCTATAGCCTGCTGTGCTTGATTTTTTTGCCATGAAAAGACACGCCATTTTGTCAAGGCGAATTTCGTCCTGCAATTTAACTTTAGATATATACTGTTGAAATGTCTTAAAAACAAACTGTATAATTATGTAGTCTTGGTGAAAGTATTGTTTAATACCATATGGACATCAAGTTGAAGAACGAGCTTCAAAAAAATGAAATAGACGAGAACACAATTCAAGTTTTAGAAGATCAGCAGGTATGCAAACTGGGTTATAAGTTTGGAATGGTTTGTATTTTGTAGTGCGAGGGCGAAGATAAGGTTTGTACTGTGAAACAAGAAAATGATAAATATTTTAATATCAATGTTTGACCTACAAGTGGATTTGAACTGATTTGAAATTCCAACATTGAAAATTAATGTAGTTTTCGTGGTAAAAAGACTTTTTATGTAATAAGCAGGATGGCCGGCGAAACAGCAATGTGCCCCTGATGTATGTGTAACGCGCGTCCCCCCCAAAAAAAAAACAAAGTACATGATATTATGCATTTGATTATAAAAATCTACCTTTGGTAACCGATTTTAAGATACTTGTCGGCCCTTGAAAAGTGGAGAGAATGATCTCGAAAGGTTAGTGCATGTTTAGTTGGACGTTCACATATGAAAACAAACGGTCCAGGCGTGAAATTTCGTTTAGTAATTGAACCTGCTTTTGATGATATAAGGTATGTTATAGTCTCAATATTTTTACTATAAATGGTTAAATATCTGGGACGACAATATCTTATTTTTGCGTGCCTAATTTCATTACAAAAATAGCTTTGTTAATGGTTGCAAGTGCTGCCTGCATTTCCTTAGTGTTTTTGAATGTAAAATATCTAGTGTTGAACTGATTTAAAACAAGAAGTCTAGGTCCTGACTATGAGTTTCAGAGTTTGTATGCACTTCATTTAGGACAGATAATATGAACTGTCTTGGGGTAAAATGGGCTTGACAAACTACATGGTGACTATGCCAAAGGCACCTTTGGCATACCTCTATCTACTAAACTGTTAAAATTACACACTCTTTGAAGTTACTATGGTGCTTATAGAATGGTTGCATTTAGGGTGGTTACAATTAAAGTTTGTCTAGGTATTATATTTCATGCGATAATGGCTATACACCATGACAGGACAACAGCTGATTTTGATCATATAACCTTATATCTCATGCAGACTGCAATTTGTTATTTCCTAAATATTTTTTGCCTAGGAGCAAACTTTATGTTCATTTGAACATAATAACAATGTAATTCATATAAAGGTTGACAATATGTTGTTGAGTTAAAAGATTGTTTACAACACTTACCCCCCCCCCTGCATTTGTCGATTTCAGCTATGTTTCGCCTGTTTCTTTGCCTTTTGCCATCAAGCAATGCAGATATAATCCATGTATTATACTTTAGCATAAGGATATACAATTAAAGCTCTGTAGATAAAGTTTCCCCAGTTTTCAGTAATATACATTTAACCGTCGATATTGTAAATTTGTTGTTTTGATCAAATATAGCGTGTGGCCAATGTCCCGCTTCTTTTCTGCTCGATTAACTTCAGTAAACCTTGTTGATATAAATATCAGTGATATACTGTAGTTGAAAGGTTATAGCATTGTAGATCACATCCATGACTTCAATGACTGTGGTGTTAAATAATAGGGTCTTGGAACCCTTGCTGTTCTTTCACTACAAATATATCCGAAATAATTTGCGTGGAGTGGCTGAAATTTATTTATTTATTTATATTTATCTTCGCCAAATACAAACTGACAACATAACTGCAGATGTACAAAAACAGTAGTGAACATTAAAACATGCACATCAAATATTAATACACCTAAACAATTGGCGGGGACACCACAACAGCATAAACCAATTACTGTGGGCCCTTTATGATAAAATCCTTAATAACAGTATTTGGTTGTTGTTATATTTAGTAACAGCAAACTATTTCATCATTCAGGCTTCCGGTCCTGTTGCACTTCAGACACACAGGCTTCCATGTTCGGGGGTCCTCCGCGTCATAACACGTTTGTAGGGCATGTAAATAGTAAGTTCGAAGTAGTGTTTTGAACTGATTTAAATTGATGTCCTTCATCCTCAAGTTTACTGGTAAAGCATTCCAGGTTCTCGTAACACGCATAAAAAATGAATGCTGATAGGTGACTGTCTTACATTTTTGAGGGCAAAAACTGATGGAGTTTAAACTCGATGATCTAGTTGCATGTGTGGGATTTACCATTTGAGGGAGTACATCTTCCGAAATATGTACCAGGCGGCCTGGTATATAGGCCTAGTATTTCAAGAAAAATACTAGGCCTAAGTATTCATGCCAGTAGCATATTGGTATTAGTTCTAGCATCATGTGAAATGGAGTAAGGAATGAAAATTTTCACGTTTGATAGATTACAGCAGGCCAAGCATGTTTGGGCAAGTTGTTATTATTGTTATTATGTTCAAATAACCATAAAGTTTGCTCCTAGGCAAAAAATATTTAGGAACAGTGTTGTAGCACTTCTATTAACCGTGGTTGTAGCCAGCATCAAATTGATAATTAAGGGGCAAATATTCATATATTCGTGTTCACAGACCTTAAAAACAATTGATTTCAAAAGAATTAATAATGTAGAACACAATATATGAATACTCGCCCCCTTAATTATCGATGCCGGCTACGCCACTGTTTAAGAAATAACAACTTGTCTAGTCTTTGCATGAGATGTAAGGTTATACGATGAAAATCAGCTGTTGCCTTATCTCAGCCATTATTTCATGAAACAGTAATACCCAGACAAATTTTAATAGTGACCACCCTAAATGCAATCATTCTAAACACCATAGTAACTTCAAAGAGTGTGTAACTTTTACAGTTTAGTAGATAGAGGTATGCCAAAGGTGCCTTTTCTGGGCATGGCCATTTTGGTAGGTTTCGCCCTGGATACTGCAGGTTTTGGCATAGTCGCCATGTTGTTGACATCATGCCCATTTTACCCCAAAACAGTTAAGATTATCTGTCCTAAATGCAGGGGTGTATATTCTTCAATGATCTTTGATTCCATTCCCCCCCCCCTTCTTGTCAGATTTGATTCTTTTCCCCATATTTGCTACATCGGCCTGGATTCTTTACCACATTGGTCTTGCCCCTCCCCACGGCCTTCCCTAGCCCAAGATGGAATAAAATTACTTAACCCACCGAAATTTTTCCCTTCTTTCCCCCCAGTCCTTCCATTTTTGGTGGGGGGAATTATAGAAGAATATACACCCCTGCCTAAATGAAGTGCATACAAACTCATAGTCAGGGCCTACTGTACACTTATAAAATTTATTTTTCCTTGAATTTTTCCAATTTTTACACCATATTTCCCACCTAGGGAAAAAGACTTTTGCATGCTTTGCTTTATTAGGAAAATAGTTTTTTAAAAGGGTTAAAAACAGTCATTTCTCTGTTAGTCTGTTTTTGATATATGTGACTTCAGTTTGAATTATACAAATTTTTACAATATGTTTCACACCTTAGACGCTTAGAAAAAGTTAGAAGCTTTTGCGGCGCTTTGTTTTATTATGAAAATGGCCAATGGCTGAAAACGCTCAAAACGGCTGAATTGCCATTGTGATTTTGAATATGACATATCTCTATCAAACTAGCCTAGTCTTCTACTAGTTTTGTCTTGATAAATTATAACTTCAGCTTGAATTACACAATTTTTTAGGCAAGTTTCCCACCAAGGGAAAAAATAAACAAGTTTTGCACCCTTTTGTTTTATTATGGGCAATGGCTCGTTCATGTTTTTTATATGTGACATGCTTTTTAATCAGGGCGAAGGGAGAGAGGGCGTAGAAACGGCCATACATCGAGCGGACCCATCCGCAGTGCTTCCATTTTCAAAATCAAAATTTCTCATTTTTGTCATCAAAATTTCTCTAAATTCCTTAGATTGTATACGTTATTTCCTTGAAAATTCCTTAGGCGGTTTGCAGACCTTTGCAGTGCTTTTGTAGCAATACAAAGGATTTAATCAATTTTAAAGGCACAAAATAGCACAATTAACAAAGATAATTGCTAGCTAAAAAACCACAGGCTATTATACTGTTTAAAATTAAATATTTGTTCAGTGAGTTTACAACATATACCTTTCCATTGATATAAATAATTAATTCACAGCGTTTGGCGCCAAAAGATACCAAATCCTGTCGCTCAAAAACTTTCCAAAGTTTTCGGAAACACGAGGAAAAAGTTAAAACCAGATTTTTAATTGAACATAATTGATAATTCACTCACAAATTCAAGAAATAGCGAAACATTCTTCTGCACTAATGCACTTGGATGAATATTTAAGTTGTTGGGAAAAAATCCTTAGATTTCCTTAGATTTTTTCTCTTCCTTAGATTTTCCTTTTCGACACTAGAATTTCTTTAGAAAAGGAAATTTCCTTGAAAATGGAAGCACTGCCCATCCGTGATGCGGGCTTCGCGGGGGGTAAGACGTTCTAATTGTAAACAAATATGGCTACGCGTATATGACCCATCAGAAGGTATGCTGAAACTATTGCTTTATAAAATATTACTTGTGTAAAATTTATATGTTTTTGTTACTTTTAGCTATTATAAGAAACTTAAAGATAAGATTTAAGTAACCAAAAACTTTATTTCGAGTGTTATTTTATTTCTATACTTTGTTTAATTTGGTGTTTAAAAATGGCCGTCGAAATGTTGTAAGAGAGTGTTAGCGCGCACTGCTTCCTGATAAAAACCCACTGATTTCCAAAACCTAAATTATAATTTGTTATTACGTTCCCAGGTTGACAATCTTGCCAAGATCCCAGCAAGATCTTGACAAGATCTTACCCAAGATCTTACCAAGATCATGCCAAGATCTTACATAAATCCTGCAAGATCATGGAAAGATCTTGCATGATCTTGCAAGATCTTTCCAAGTTCTTGCAGGATCTTACCTAAGATCTTGCAGGATCTTGCAAGATCTTACCATGATCATGACAAGATCTTGCCATGATAATAGCAAGATCTTGCAAGATCCTGCAAGATCTTAGGTAAGATCCTGCAAGAACTTGGAAAGATCTTGCAAGATCTTTCCATGATCTTGCAGGATTTATGTAAGATCTTGGCATGATCTTGGTACAAATCCTGCAAGATCTTGCCATGATAATGGCAAGATCTTGCCATGATAATGGCAAGATCTTGCAAGATCTTAGGTAAGATCCTGCAAGAACATGGAAAGATCTTGCAAGATCCTGCAAGATCTTAGGTAAGATCCTGCAAGAACTTGGAAAGATCTTGCAAGATCATGCAAGATCTTTCCATGATCTTGCAGGATTTATGTAACATCTTGGCATGATCTTGGTACAAATCCTGCAAGATCTTGCCATGATTCTCCAAGATCTTACCACAAATCCTGCAAGATCTTGCCATGATCCTCCAAGATCTTACCAAAATCCAGCAAGATCTTGCCATGGTCTTGCCAAAAATCCGGCGAGATCTTGCCATGATCCTCCAAGATCTTACCGAAATCCAGCAAGATCTTGCCATGATCCTCCAAGATCTTACCAAAAATCCTGCGAGATCTTGCCATGATCCTTCAATATCTTACCAGAATCCAGTCAGATCTTGCCATGACCCTACAAGATTTTACCAAGTTCGTGGCAAGAATACATGGCAAATACAGAATGAAGAGGCTCTACATAAAATATACTATACTCTGGATATAACTTTGATTGAATTTATCAAACTAACGTAAAAGTGTACAATATTGCCATAAATTCAGTGTCGGTCTTTATTAAATTGTAATCAATTAGTTCATCCAAATTATAATACTCAAGCTTTTACCCGGTTTAGTTTGCATAGTAAATGTAGTAAATTAGACCAATAATGTTTGTAAAATATTATCAATATCTATGGCGATTGAAATAAAGTCC
>CACRXK020013523.1:0-13955 GCA_902702795.2 Paramuricea clavata
TTTCATTAAATTTGCAAACGTGCAAATTTGGGCAAAGTTAAAATCTGCTAGCAACGTTTCATAGCGCAAAGTCATTTGCAAAGTTGGTCTTTGCAATAAATTTACAAGCGAGCAAAGTTTTGCAAAATTTACCTTTACGCATGATTTTACAACATCTTTACATATTGCGATCACGGCAATGGCTCTTAAACAGCGGGTGTAAAGGTATTGGTAATTTTGATAATTGCAAGTGGGCAAAGTTAAGCAAATTTGGTAAATTTACTTTGCCATTTACTTTACGCGTGCGTAAATCTGTCTTTTCGTCCCGTGTACTGTCACACTCTTAAAAAAAGGTGTGCTAAAGCAACACACCTTTTATGTCCAGAAAACAACACACCTTAAGGTGTGTTACAGTAGCACACCTTTAGGTGTGTTATTCGCTTGTCCAGAAAACAACACACCTTTAGGTGTGTTTTGAAAAAAGGTGTGTTTGTTAGCACACCTTGGTGTGTTTGTTAGCACGCCTTGGCGTGTTGCTGTAACACACCTTAAGGTGTGCTGCTGTAACACACCTTTAAGGTGTGCTGCTGTAACACACCTTTAAGGTGTGCTGCTGTAACACGCCTGAAGATGTGCTACAGTAACACACCTTAAAGTGTGCTGCTGTGACACAACTTAAGGCGTGCTACTGTAACACACCTGATTGATTAACCTAAGAAATCAATAAAGACATTTTTAAGTCAAAATAATTTATTATCCTTCTATATGCAAGGTATACAGTATTGTAAGAGGAAATACGATTTGCTTTAGCATATAATGATATATTCTTACGCTCGATAACATTCTTTGAATACAGTTTTATATTAAGTTCAAAGTTTGATTGATGATATCATGGCTGCATGTGTATAATATAATGGATTGCAGGATGATGCAAATAGCCAATATTAAATATAGGAGACAATCAACAGCCTACTCTAGTAAGGCAACAATATTAGCTGACTGATCATGGGTTTTTGTAGATGGACATTTCAAATGGAAACTGTACAGTTAACACGTGTTTCATAGAACTAACTGAGAACATGTTTCGCTCGCTCTGGTTTAAATAAATTATTACAAAGTCTAGTTGAATTGTAATCAAGACCCAGCATTTTGACACTCCAGTCTAGTGTCTTCGTCAGGGGTGATCTAAAGTTGCAATTGTCGCTTCTTAAATACCCAAGGGATGACGTCACCTGCCAATGAGATGCATGTCATATTAAGGTTGCCTTAAAACCATATTATTTTGACTTTAGGCCATATTTTCACAAAGCCAAAAGATCCTATTAAAACAAATCAGAAAACTCATGCTGTATATTCTATACAGTACCATGCGGTGACTGCGAAAAAGAGTATTTCGGTCAGTCTACACCAGTTTGGTACATGGCTAAAAGAACATCAAAGGGCTGTTTCAACTTTAAAACAAGGGAAAAGCAGCTTTATCAGAACATGTGTGTGACACCAAACACGAGATTGTGTCGGGTATTTAAGAAGCCACAATTGCAACTATAGATCACCCCTAAAGAGTAAAGAAGACACTAGACTGGAGTGTCTAAACACTGGGTCTTGATTGCAATTCCACCAGGCTTTGTAATTATTTATTTAATTCAGAGTAGCAAGCGAAACATGATTGATATACCTGGTTGCAGTGAACAAACACACTGCAAATAACTCAGAGAGCAATTGCAAGTCTGCCAGCATGAACTGAACCTACCGGCAGCCCTGCAATTCTACTGCTGCCCTCTGACTTAAAGTGTCTGTTTGCCAAGAGGTCACCACAAGTTGCTGTACATATATAAACCATGGTGGTGTCAGTGGTAGTATATTAAGTTAACTGGTATCAGTATTATATACATAAACTGCTGGTGACCTTCATTGACTCTTGGGGCTTGATGGACTCTTTGCAATTAAGGAGCTGATCCGAATCACAGGGGTTTCATTCCCGGCACAATAGCTATTACATAGTTATTGTTCAAAATTTCCATCTACAGAAAGACTTTAAGCCATTGAGTGGCAGCATACCTTGCATTGGACACAAAATAATAAAATAATAAAGTAGAGCACATTGCCACTTAAAGGGTTAAACATTCTGTTCAATCTTGAATATTTACAAGTAAAATACACTGCATGTAGTGTCAGTGCTCAATCAAGCATATATATGTCTAATGTCGTGCAAGTCCATTAGCTAAATTTTAGCACAAAACAAGCTGTACTATACCACCAGTCGGCAACTCCTAGTTCTTTCCTTGCATGGTTTGGTAATCCATAAACATGCTCTGAAGCAAAAGAATAACATTTTCCAAATAGACCATGAAGTACCGTACTTAGAATGCCATTAATGATCATATATATTGCCACTTGTTTAGATGACTTGCCTTCTCCTGGGATGCTTCGATAACTTTTCATTCAGCATCACAGGATATAATAAATCCATATTAAATACAACCACTATTAAGAAAAAATATATAAGGTTGATATATAACAGAAGCAAATTATTGAGTGACAATGAATTTGCTATTTTTGGTTGTTTTCTAGTGTAAAAAGCAAGCAGAGGTGTAACTTAAGACTTGCCCACTAGTTGCCCGAGACAAGTGAAATTCATGATGGGCAAGTAAACGTTTTATCTTGTTTGCCCGATTGGGCAAGTCGCCTTGCCGCAGAAATCTGGGCATCTTTAATGTAAGTTTATGTTTTCATTGTCGGATAATTTTTTTGTAGTGCATGTACTGGATTCAGGCACTCTCCCCCTGACGAGTAACATTGTTAGGTATAAGACAATGTAAAATAATAAAGTAGGGCACATCTGGCCACATTGCCCCTTACAGGATAAACAGGGTGCATCCTATAGGCAGATAGTCTGATTAACCCATTGAGGGGCAGATTCTCCTCCTGAGAAGTAAAATTGTCTGATGTTAGACAAAGTAAAATAATAAAGTAGGGCGCATTGCCACTTAAAGGGTTAAAATATCTCGGTAATTGTTTTTATCAGTTACATTTCGAAACTGTCTGCAAAAGTGTGATGTTGGTTACCGTATTGGAAAATGCCGTGCTTCTATTATAAAACTCAGTCTGGTTGATTCGATTTGGCGACCCTGCCCATCTAGAGAGGCTCATGTAAACAGACATTCATCCAAGGAAAGCAAGCTACAGTATAGCCGGGCTACCTGGGATGGCTTTCTTGACCATATAAGCAGCTCTTCACACATGTTTTAGGGTGACCGATAGGAGGGCTTAATACCATAACAAGCACATGCCATACATTGGGTAATATTGGGAGATGGGCTATTACAATGCTATCTATATGCTATTAATTTGACTTCAAACAAATCACATTGTATTTATGTGATTTGTATTAAGTATACAATGCATGCCAACTATAAATGGCAAATATTTCACAGGAAATACAGCATACACGTATATCACACAAATAAGCTATACGATTTTCTTAAAACACAGATAAGTAGAGTGTAGATTAGATTTATACACTTCTGCTAATAGAAATTAATCGAAAATTTACAACTGAACGTTTAGATGCCTTCGGTAAAAAAGTATTAATACAAATACAAGCCTTCGATTTAAAAACATAACTATACAGTATATCAAGTAACTATCCGCATACAAATAGTAAATACACAATAGACATACCTTTGAAAACAAATTCCATGTATTTTATTAGGTCTTTGGAACTTTATAAGTAGAAAATTTGAATAAAAATCCTGTCCTCTTTGAATATTTGCTCTCAAAAGATCGAACTTAGCGCTTGTTAATTGTTATCAACAGATCGAATTACTACAACACGTGATATATTCTAAGCATGTTAATTGGTTGAAAAATAGTTGAAATTCTGGAACTTCCACTTGGCGCAAATTATATTCCGCAACAGAACATTCCACAAGTTCAAATTACAGATTAATAAATACGCAGCAAATAAAGGATATAGATTAATTTGACGAGAAAAACTCGCTGACAATTTCTGGGCCTATTCTGGCTACATTCGATAGCCGCGTTTGCGATTCAACAATAAGAATCCGATATACTGGTAATATACAGCAACCTGACTTGGCAATATACGAATGAAAAAGCGCATCAATCAGCTAAATCTTGTGATGATTTTACACGAAATTGCAGCTTTTTCACTATACGAATTTGTATAGCAAATACTGCCCTAATTCTACAGTATTTGAATAAATAAATACTGTAGATTGGAATATAGGTTAGAGATCCTTGCATGGGATATTTCTGTGCCTTTATGAAAAATGTGTAAGTTAAAAAGGTGTGTTTGTTCCAAAGGTGTGCTTAATTAGCAAATCTTTTTTGAAGGTGTGTTACAAAAGCACACCTTTCACCAAAAGATGTGCTTAATTTAACAACGTCAAAGGTGTGTTATTTTAAGGTGTGTTATTGAAAAAAAGTGTGCTATTTTGGGGCACAAAAAAGATGTGTTAGTAGAAAAAGGTGTGTTAATGGAGAAAGGCGTGCTATTTTAAAAGGTGTGTTATCTTCCAAAGGTGTGTTATCTTTCAAAGGTGTGTTAATTGAGCACACCTTACCCTTACTCGAAAGGTGTGTTAAATAAAGGTGTGTTACAGAACACACCTTTTGCGTACATTGTGTTCTGCTCAGCACACCTTGGTGTGTTTTGTAGCACACCTTGGTGTGTTTTGTAGCACACCTTTGTGTGTTCAGTGACAAGAAAACACACCTTGTGTGCTATTTTAGCACACCTTGTGTGCTAAATAACACACCAAGGTGTGTTCTTTAGCACACCTATTTTTAAGAGTGCATAGTTACATGTTCTCTTTGTATGTCCTGTAAAGCTAGAACTACACTGTATATGCATTAAATAAGTCACTAGGAAATTGAATAAAAATCCCGTAAGATGAAACATTTTTATTTGTGGCTGTCACACGAGTCACAAAAAAGTCGCTATATCCCAGGCCTCTTCTTTGTTCGAAGCAAGTCTGTCTTTTGCAAAATCAGAAGTGGCAGAAATATCCTTTTTAATCTCCTGACTTGGACACACAGTCGCAATGGAATGGCAGATATTACCACAGAGTAGACACATACAGAGACGTAACTAGTGTACCCACTTTTTGTGCGGATTCGCGGCAAGTTACTAGATGCATGCATGTGATTGGATGACGACTTGATGACGACTCACTTTAAACTTGCTCAACGTCGCGCAGTTGATCATTTTTCGCCCGGTTGCCTGAAAAAAGTGGGTACATGATAACGTAATCTAACGCAGTGTTTACAACGGTCAGTTACGTCTCTGTATGTCTCTACTCTGTGATATTACACAGTTCAAATTATATTCAATCATTCTTGTTCCATTGCTTTCTAGGTAGCAGACCAAAGCATCAGTCTTGATGAGTTAAAGTCTTTGTGCAAAGAGCTCAAAATCCTGCAGCCTGTGCAGAAAGTGGTTTCCTCATTTCTTGGCTGGAAATGGGAAACCCTCAGCACAAAACTGGGAGAAAAAGTGAATGTTGACCAGTTGAGGAAATTTGCAGTAAGTATATTATATACATGTGTCGCACAATGTATTTTATATCGTTAATTATGAACAGTATGTCTTAATGGGTAAGGATTGTTCGTCAGATCAAGTAACAACAAGCTTTTAAAAATAATCACTTTGAGAATGTGCTGCTGTTACAGTATGTGGGTATTTATCTATGTCACTTTATATACCCATAAGGTAGACTTGCTCCAAGTCTCGCTTATCTCTATCAGATAGATAAGACTTGAACCAATTTAGTGGAATTCGTGATATACCAAAGTAGTTAAGCATCTTTTTTAATAGTATTTCATGGTTTATACAATCAAAGGCCTTACGTACATCAAGGAACACGACACAATTTATTTTGCCATTATCCATATTCTCAAGTAGATCGTCACACATTTGTATCAAAGAGGACAGTGTGGAGTGTTTAGGTCGAAAAGTGTTGATAACATATTGCATGAATTCATTAATACCTCAAGTTGATCAATTCATACGAATTCAAATTTCTTTTTACTTCCTGTGCGTTTCCTATTGGTTAATCTGTTCTTGTTCGAAATCTAATTGGCTTGTCTAAAAGTAACAGGAAGTTGATCAATTTTCTATCAACTGAGGAAATGAATTCATGTAATATTTTATCAACAATTCCATTGCATCGACAGTAATGAGTGGCGAGTTTTACAAGTCCCGCTCGTTCTCCATTTCAAGCAAGACTCGGAGCAAGTCTACTCACGAAGTGGCTTTCCTGATTTTTATAACCAAAGCAAGGGCCTTTCTACCATGAGTTTCCCAACTTTATCTTGTGTTTTATACATTCTTGAAGCTGTGTTTCTATTTACTAGGGGAAAGATGAAACCAACCTTATTTTCAGGCAATACTTGGACTACCTCCGAGAGAGTCTGGCCGGTGAGACGGGCCAGGAATTCAGTCAATTGCCATTAATTGTGTCGCCCAACATATTTCTGATGGACCAGGGAACTAAGGGCATTGTTCACATGTGCACTGATCCATTGGGGCTGCAACAAGGGTCATATGGGCAGGAAAAAGGATTTTCGTTGGCCCTGTACAAGCTTCCAAAACCACTTCAGGTACGTGTACAGTAAAAAAGGTTTAACTGTTTGAACATTACGGTTCATAATGAATGTGTTCTTTTTTAGGAGCATGATATGACAACATCTGCAATAGGTTTGTTGGACCTAATGGATCGTTTGAATTTTGGTGTGCGTCACATATTCAACATAGCCATACTGGGAGACATCCATCAATTAATGGAAATTCAAAAATGGATTGGGGAACATCGTGGCATGTGTGAGCTTGGTTTCACTTGTGTGAAAGGTGTTAAATCATCTGGTATATATCGATCTCGAATATGACGAACCGAAGGTGCAAGTCTCTAGAGGGGTTTGGGAGCACCCCCACCCCAGGAAATGTTGGATTTCTTGAAGTTCAGATTAGGTACACTGTATTTCCAGCACTTTGAGGAGTTTTCAAACAAGAAATTAACCTTACACTAGTCCTTGAAAATCAAATCAGCTGATCTTCTGGGACAGATCAAATCGATCCCTGCAACCATTTTTCCCCACTAAATAATGGGGCAGGATATCCCCCCCCCCCTCCCCCCAGTTTGATTGTCCAGGGTTTTTTGTTCAGAAATAGCCTTACAGGAATATTTTTTCAAAATTACCTCCATACCCCCCCCCACCTCAAAAGTTAAATGGTCGGCCCCTTACTGTATAATTATTCAAATGAATAATTAATTCAAATAATTGATACTGTATATGCGCTTTTATTGGCTAGAATAATGACACACTCCTAATCACACCCGGTCAAAAAATCCACCGGTAGATTTGGCGCACAGTCAAACAATTCACCGGTATATTTGGCGCGATGTAAGGGAGAAAAGTCCTTTCCAGCGTACTTACTGTACGAACCGCGAAAACTGGAAAGGACTTTGGGAAAGTCTAGTATATTTACTCGTCCGTGGTGGATTATTGCCGGTAAATGGGTTAATTTATTGCATTCATGTACTTATTCAACACTGACTGACACTTTGAACTTAATTATTTTACTTTGTCTAATACCAGCCAAACAATTTTACGTGTCAGGGGCTCTACACTTGATTAGTTAACGTTCTTAACAAATCTTAATTTATAGTCCCAAAATAAAATGTGTAACTCTACAACTTTGCTAATCATTAGCCATAATATTTGAAGTCTCAATGGCATATTGTGGCGCCATGGTTGAACATACATAAACAATGACGCTATCATATTTCGCAATGCATACTACAAATTTTCATTTTGCATTGTACCTGCATTTTACAGGAGTTCTTGGTATGGTCAAAGCTGTGGAAGGATTCCTTGTTTACCATGCTGCACTTGGGCAACGTGTTCTTCAAGACCACTTTAATTTTGATGCAGATGTGAATAATTTTATGGTGGTAAATGCGGAGCAAAAAGAGCTGGAAGTGTGCCGCAGGCTAGTGCAGCTGTTCAGTCGTCCAGGTGACTGGATACTGGATGTAAATATACCAGAAGGTACGGTATGACACCCGTGTTGATAAAATACTAATATATACTAATAATACATCAAATACTAATAAAACACAGAGTGTGTTAAACTTATATTGGTTCTCGTTACAGTCGTGCCAATAGAAGCGTTCCGAAAAGTATTGACCAGTTCATTTCCTAACTTCGAGGACTTCCTCTGAACAATTCCTGAACAATTTGATTAAAAAGATTCTAACTTCCTGTTTCATTGACCAATGACCAATCGGATTGCTCAAAAGTAAAATATAAAATTTGATTGGTCAATGAAACAGGAAGTTAGGAATTTTTTAAGGAACTTATCAAATTGTTGAGGAATTGCTCAGAGGAATTCCTCGACTTAGGAAATGAACTGGTCAACATTTTTCGGAAGGCTTCTGTTGGCACGACTGTAAATCTTCATATTTACAACAAGTTTCTTCAGATTTTTGTCAGTTTAAAATCAAATTGTCAAATTTGATTTTGTTCACTTTTTGCTACGCGACGGCATACTATTTTCCGGTACACGCGTAAAGAATTATGAGCCCGATGTTTAATAACAGGGTTGAACAATGTTGTGTTGAATCGGGTGTAACAATATTTAACAATTGTTGTCCGAAAGGGAGGTGATTATTTAACAATTATTCGCCGAAGGCGAAGTGATTATCGGTGAATAAAAACCGAGACGAAGTCAAGCTTTTATTCACGATAATCACTGAGCCTGAGGTGTATAATTGTTTTAGTATAATTAAATACAACTATTAGATTAATATTCCGCGTACCCATGTATTATTCTCTATATAATCACCTCAATAGCAACCAATCAGTGTCGAGAATTTTCAATAATCACAGTATGTAGTTATACTAATGTTCAGTATTATTGAAAACTGTGTACAATGTGCCATATGGACAGCTCAACATTGTTCAATCCTGTTTTTATCAATGTTGCAAAAACCTGATCGTTTTTAGCCCTGCAGCACGTAAAATATAAATGATATGTCATATGATATTGTAATACTGTATACAGTATATGTGAATATCAGGATGATATTTAACTGAAAATTGAACTTTGACTTCCTTTCGTACAAGTTGTTTTGAAATCAAATTATAAGCAATTAACAATCAAATATGTATGTATATGCGTCCATGTACAATCCTGTTTTTATCAATGTTGCAAAAACCTGATCGTTTTTAGCCCTGCAGCACGTAAAATATAAATGATATGTCATATGATATTGTAATACTGTATACAGTATATGTGAATATCAGGATGATATTTAACTGAAAATTGAACTTTGACTTCCTTTCGTACAAGTTGTTTTGAAATCAAATTATAAGCAATTAACAATCAAATATGTATGTATATGCGTGCATGTATAAAGCTTTGTGTATCATGTATATGTTTTAAATGTATCACATGTTCCTCTACTTCATCTACTTTTATGTAATTGTTTTCAGTTGCTGGAGTTGCCGCAGCTATCAAGGCAAGGCGGAAGAAAAACATGAAAAAGCAAAAACAATGCTACGAGAACTGTGCCAATTGTAAATAGTAAGAGCAATGTATTAATAGTTGATTTTAACTCTTTCTCGACAACTGTTTTCGTATCACGTTACAATTCAGTTTTGCTAATGTAAATATCTCGGCGGGTTTTTAGCCCTCCCCCCCCCTAAAACAAAAACCACTATTGAAATCCTCACAAAATAACCTTTCGAGCGGGGGGTCGTTACACAAACCGAAACAATCATATATTTTATACTCCCCGCTTGGCCAAACATTCTGTATTTCATATCGAGAAAAAGTTGAATATCTTTTCTTATCGTCATTTTCTAAAAGGCTATATGAGTATTCAAAGGCTATTCAAGCGCTTTCGTGTGAAAAGTTTCGTTTGAATACGGAGAGTATAGAAATATTTTATTTTGAATATTTCAAGATGCCGCGGGGTTTTACTCGCACGCGCGTGTATTGCGCAATACTTGGCCAATAAAGAGCTCTTGTAGCCGCGATGACGTCTCAAGGTCTGCACACCGGACGCGATTCGACAACGCGACCCTTTTTTTTTAGTTTTTGAAAGTTAATAAAACAGCCAATGAGAGCAAATTTTAAAAGCTAAATAACTCAAAATGTTATAGCCCTTCTAAATATTTGGAAAATTTAAACTATAGGATCAAAGTTCATTGAAGGGTTTGAATCCAGGTTGAAACAATATGTTTTATTTGTTCTTCCAGATTAACAAAAAGGTAAAATACTTTAATTTGTCTAATAGCTAGTGAACGTGCACGCGCAGACCGATTTGAACGCACGCGTCAGTAATCTCGCAAGGTTGCATCTGACGCAAGATAGTAACGGAAAACTTTTAATAGATTCAAGTCTTTGATAATGGTTTCCGTTTAGGAAACCGAAACGTTAGACAAATTAAAGTATTTTACCTTTTTGTTAATCTGGAAGAACAAATAAAACATAAGGATCAAAGTTATCGCCTTATCTGTCAGTGAAAATCGAAAAATCGCGTCTCCTTGTCGAATCGCGTCCGGTGTGTCTGGACCTTCACGCGTATATGTGCACTTTGACCTGTAGAACATTTCTGGCATTTGCTGATTTGCAGAGTCACGCGATACAAACGTATGTAATGTAAATGCCGCACTACAAGATCACATTTTAAGGATAGAAGCTTGAAAATAACAATGTAAACAGTGTTTTGAATACTTACTCGAACAAGACTATTACAATGGGCATACGTCTCAAGGGGCCGAAGTTATGTTCGGCGAAAGTATGTTTATGTTTATAATTTGTTAGTAATATTGCGTAATTTGATCATATACGAGCTTGCTTGACTTTCAAAGCTCATAAATCGCTATAATGTTGCCATTGTCTAAAACTATCGCTAGAAATAAGGAGATATTGTTACACTGAATCGAATGGTGGTATTTCTGTTTTTGTAGCATTCAATGAATCGAAGATATGAAACGTCAAATTCGCAATGCGTGTCTATACAGTATTACAGTGTCGAGAAAGAGTTTAGAGTGTTCCTTGATCTTGTGCCAAATATTCAAATTATAATTTATAGTTGTCAATAATATAATAAAAACTTTCGATGTCGATCATTAAATTATCTCACAATCTAGTTGTTTCATTGAGCCATCATTATTTATAGTAGCTCATTAATGATGTTCAGGTCAGCAGGTCACAACTCCACAAGTAACAAAGCTAGCTATGATATGCAGTATTATAATTCATTTCTTCGGAAAGGTGCTTCGAAACCCTCTATCAGGCTAAAATTCAGCTACCTTATTTATCTCTGGTTGGTATCTATATATGATTTAAACAAGCTCAAACCATAAAGCAGTTTCGCCGTTTGGTGTCTGAAATTCAGCTAATCTCTGGTTGGTATTTATATATGATTTTGACAAACTCAAACCGTTTTCGGTGTCTGAAATTCAGACACCTAATTTATCTCTGGTCGGTATTTATATATGATTTTGACAAACTCAAACCGTTTTCGCTGTCTGAAATTCAGACACCTAATTTATCTCTGGTTGGTATTTATATATGATTTTGACAAACTCAAACCGTTTTCGCTGTCTGAAATTCAGACACCTAATTTATCTCTGGTTGGTATTTATATATGATTTTGACAAACTCAAACCGTTTTCGCTGTCTGAAATTCAGACACCTAATTTATCTCTGGTTGGTATTTATATATGATTTTGACAAACTCAAACCGTTTTCGCTGTCTGAAATTCAGACACCAAATTTATCTCTGGTTGGTATTTATATATGATTTTGACAAACTCAAACCGTTTTCGCTGTCTGAAATTCAGACACCCAATTTATCTCTGGTTGGTATTTATATATGATTTTGACAAACTCAAACCGTTTTCGCTGTCTGAAATTCAGACACCTAATTTATCTCTGGTTGGTATTTATATATGATTTTGACAAACTCAAACCGTTTTCGCTGTCTGAAATTCAGACACCTAATTTATCTCTGGTTGGTATTTATATATGATTTTGACAAACTCAAACCGTTTTCGCTGTCTGAAATTCAGACACCTAATTTATCTCAGTCTGCATGGTTGGTATTTATATATGATTTTGACAAACTCAAACCGTTTTCGGTGTCTGAAATTCAGACACCCAAATTCCTCTCAGTCTGCATGGTTATTTATATATGATTTTTGACAAACTCAAACCGTTTTCGGTATGAAATTCAGACACCCAAATTTATCAGTCTGCACGGTTGGTATTTATATGGTTTTGACAAACTCGACGTTTTCGGTGTCTGTTCAAATTTACCTAATTTATCTCTGATTTGGTATATATGATTTTGACAAACTCAAACCGTTTTCGGTGTCTGAAATTCAGACACCCAAATTTATCTCAGTCTGCACGGTTGGTATTTATATATGATTTTGACAAACTCAAACCGTTTTCGGTATCTGAAATTCAAGCCCCGTTTACACGACACTCATTTTGGGTACGGCACGCTTAAATTTTGGCACGCGGACCCATGCTTTTTGGTCCGCCTGTTGCGTTTACACGACGAAATTTTTGTTCTAAAAATTTTGGGTTCGGCACGCTTAAACTGGGAACGGCACTCTAACATTCAGAGTCAAAACCTTGACTTGACATGAAATATCTGATCTATGACATCTATTCAGCCATAACTTTTTGGTGTAGCGAAAAGTGTATTAAACTAATATTCCGAGCTTTAAATTAACATTTCATTTTTACCAATTTTCTCCGCTTTTTCCCGAGTAAAATAAGCAGAAACTATATTTTTATTGAGATAGTTCAAGTTTTCGAAACTTCGTTTTCCTGACAATTATTAATTTTTTCGTAAAAAATACAAATTTTGTGTATTTCCATCCATCCATGCATGCATGTAATTTTTCAACTGTAAGTTTATAAACTCATGTAAACCTGAATTTTTTCTGTGCTGGTGTTGTGTACTCAGGTGAATAATATGTTTGTGATGTTACTCTGAGTGCATATCCACACCGGGCGAGCTTGAAAAACATGCCCGGCCACGGTGGGATTCGAACCAACTGGATATGCACTCAGAGTAACATCACAAACATATTATTCACCTGAGTACACAACACCAGCACAGAAAAAACTCATATTACTGGAACACATTGGTATTGAAGGAACTAGATACTGTTCCGAAATATCACTTACTGGAACCGTCCTGACCGCGTAGCTCAGTTGGAAGAGCATTGGGCTAGTATTCCAAAGGTCGTAGGTTCGAATCCCACCGTGGCCGGGCATATTTTTCAAGCTCGCCGGTGTGGATATACACTCAGAATAACACCACAAATATCATATTCACCTGAGTACACTACACCAACACAGAAAAAAATTCATATTACTAGAATACATTGGTATCGAAGGAACTAGATTCTGTTCCGAAATATCACTTACTCGAACCGTCCTGACCGCGTGGCTCAGTTGGAAGAGCATTGGGCTAGTATTCCAAAGGTCGTAGGTTCGAATCCCACCGTGGCCGGGCATATATTTCAAGCTCGCCCGGTGTGGATATACACTCAGAGTAACACCACAAATATCATATTCACCTGAGTACACTACACCAACACAGAAAAAATTCATATTACTAGAATACATTGGTATCGAAGGAACTAAATTCTGTTCCGAAATATCACTTACTCGAACCGTCCTGACCGCGTAGCTCGGTTGGAAGAGCATTGGGCTGGTATTCCAAAGGTCGTAGGTTCGAATCCCACCGTGGCCGGGCATATTTTTCAAGCTCGCCCGGTGTGGATATGCACTCAGAGTAACATCGCAAACATATTATTCACCTGAGTACACAACACCAACACAGAAAAAAAATTCATATTACAAGAACACATTGGTATTGAAGGAACTAGATACGGTTCCGAAATATCACTTACTCGAA
>CACRXK020013524.1:0-13955 GCA_902702795.2 Paramuricea clavata
AATAATATGTAAGTATATAATAAGATGAAGATGATGGTCCATAAGATGAAGTTTTGGTTTTGTTTGTTGTTGCTGACCAAAGTAATGCGGAGTCTTTGACGGTTCACCGTTCACATGATCACATCTTGCCACATGGAAACGTTGGAAACGGCTATATATATAGATGTATATATATAGATGTATATATATATATGTATATATATATGTATATATATATATATATATATATATATATATATATATATATATATATATATATATATGTGTGTATATATGTGTGAATATATATATATATATATATGTGAATATATATATATATATATATATATATATATATATATATATATATATATATATGTGTGAATAGGTTTTTGGAATCATGCCTCTGGTATATATATGAATATAATTTTTTTATTTAAAAAATTAAAAAAGACTTCTACAGGCAATAAAAAATTTAAAAATTTTTTGTTCCAACGTTTTGCCGGTTAAGGCTTCTTCAGGATAAGAAGCCTTAACCGGCGAAACGTTGGGACAAAAAATTTTAAAATTTTTTATTGCCTGTAGAAGTCTTTTTTAATTTTTTAAATAAAAAAATTATATTCATATATATTCATATATATATATATATATATATATATATATATATATATATATATATATATATATATATATATATATATATATATATATATATATATATATATATATATATATATATATATATATATATATATATATATAAACAGCTAATTCAAAAAAGGTTGTCCTTTGCAAACCTCAAACTCTAAACCTTAAACCTTAAACTCTAAGCGCGCAAAGCATAATGGGAGTACTGATTTCAACCTTTGTAGTTGAATATTGCAGCTGTTTGTCAGTAAAATGTTTTCGCAGGCACATATTTACCATGTCTCTAAGAAATGGGCTCCATGTATGCTTTCTAAACTGCTTAAATAGTGCTCCCATTACGCTTTGCGCGCTTAGAGTTTAAGGTTTAAGGTTTTATAGTTTAAGGTTTGCAAAGGACAACCTTTATTGAATTAGCTGTATATATATATATATATATATATATATATATATATATATATATATATATATATATATATATATATATATATATATATATATATATATATATATATATATATATATATATATATATATATATATATATACATCTATATATATATACATCTATATATATAGCCGTTTCCAACGTTTCCATGTGGCAAGATGTGATCATGTGAACGGTGAACCGTCAAACTTTGGTCAGCAACAACAAACAAAACCAAAACTTCATCTTATGGACCATCATCTTCATCTTATTATATACTTACATATTATTATTATTAATTAATAAAAATTAATAATAATTATTAATAATTAATTAATAATTATTATTATAATTAATTACTAATAATTATTACTAAATAATAATTGTTGTAATAATTAATATATTATATAATTATAATTAATTCTAATATAATTATAATAATTATAATAATTATAAGTATTATTATTATTATTAAAATTGAATAAAGTTTTCGTTATGATTTTAATTATTATTAGTATAATTACATAGGTGATTATTCAAAATTCTCCACGCTGATTGGCTGCTGTTGAGGTACGTGATCAGTTACGCGATAATCGCCGTTTTGTCAATTAAATGACGAAGAAATGTGTATTTTTAATTTTTTTTCTAAATATTCACCTATGAAATTATACTAAAACAATTATTCACCTCAGGCTCGGTGATTATCGTGAATAAAAACCTCGACTTCGTCTCGGTTTTTATTCACCGATAATCACCTCGCCTTCGGCGAATAATTGTTAATTATTAATCCAACATCCTGTGGGCCGCCAAGAAACCCGCGTGCAATTACACAATACAGATCTTCATCACGGGCTTAAAACTGTAGGGAGCCTCTTTAAGAATGCGTTTTTGACTCGTGTTCGTCAGTTTTTGACTCGTGTTCACTCGTGTTCGTCATTTTTGACTCGTTTTCACTCGTGTTCGTCATTTTTGACTCGTGTTCGTCAGTTTTTGACTCGTGTTCACTCGTGTTCGTCAGTTTTTGACTCGTGTTCACTCGTGTTCGTCATTTTTGACTCGTGTTCACTCGTGTTCGTCATTTTTGACTCGTGTTCACTCGTGTTCGTCATTTTTGACTCGTGTTCACTCGTGTTCGTCATTTTTGACTCGTGTTCACTCGTGTTCGTCATTTTTGACTCGTGTTCACTCGTGTTCGTCAGTTTTTGACTCGTGTTCACTCGTGTTCACAATTTTTTGACTCGTGTTCACTCGTGTTGTCTCGTGTTCACTCGTGTTCTGACCCGTGTTCACTCGTGTTCACTCGTGTTGTCTCGTGTTCACTCGTGTTCACTCGTGTTCTGACTCGTGTTCTGACTCGTGTGGTCTTTTAGAATAGATCCGTAAACGAACGTAAAGCCTCATTACTGAACGAAACAATCGTCAAAACTACAGTTCCCTATTGGCTGATAGCACTCAATCCGTTCTCAACCGTATAATAGGAAGCTCTTATTGGATAAACGTTTGGCATAATTTATTCGCACGAAAGTTGGCAGTGTGTTGGTGATTTACATACGATTGTTTACGTACGCAACGTAAACGCGAAATTTGCATGCATGAGATGTTATAACTCGAGACGTCTCGCTCATTCCCTGAAAAACTGGCACGCTTGATGCATGCCATTCTTTACCTAGTAAACTGAAACTCAGAATATCCGCAGAATGTTAACTGATATAACTTTGGAAGTCGACCTGGCCGCTGTTTGTACACGAAAATTTAGTTCATTTTCAATGGCATTTGACTGACTCGACAGTCTCGTGCCATATCGATATGCTATACTGTTTTCGAATTAACAAGGGCAGATTTCGTTTTAAGCCAATCAGCGCGTTTGTTTACATTTTCGCTCTTGACCAATCAGAATGCTTAAAATTTAAAAACGTAAACAAAAAGAGCGAGCAAATATTATCGTAATCTAAGGCTTCCGTGAGCTACAATATAAACTTTTTTTACCCGAAACCGAAAGATTCTAATAGAAAATACATATATCTTGAATTTTGTCGTGGGACTTTTTAAATTTCGACACAAAACGCGAAATATCGATGTTTGAATTACCGCCGTGATTGCGCTCTGTAGCCGCATATCATATCGTCAAAACCGATCGATCTTTGAGAAATAACGCTGTTTTCATTGGGAAGATTTTGTAGTTTTTCTTCCGTTTTATAGTGCATGCATATTCTGGTATAATTTACTGTACTATACCTCTGATCGTGTTGTCAGAAATGCGTCAAAAAGATCAGGGGCGGTGATAATAAAAGTGGAATGTCATATCCGGTTTCTTGTTCACTCTCGATACACGCGCCTGTTCCTCGAGCTGTTTGACTGATTTCGTCCATAAATACAGCATGTGCTTGTTTGTTTTAAATAATTTTCAATGAGGAAACATCGAAACAGTATCTATAGACAAAGTGCCAGTGCAAATAGGTGGAACCATAAGCTACAGCACAGTGTTTATCTTGGTGTCAATGTCGTTTCCAATGTCGGATTCCTTGCAGCAATGTATGGATTGCCCTTTCGTTTTCTCCAACTTCTGGCTGGATCTCGTGCTCATCATCATCGCCGTCTGCTTCGCTTTCGTCGTCGCTTCTGTGTCTTCTGCCTCATCTTCGTTCTCCTCTAAAGTCGCTCTCAGATCATGGTTGAAAACAGCCTCGTTCGCTACCTTGCCATGCAAGGTTCATGGAAGGACCTCGAGCTTTGTCAGCATGCAATGTCGACTGACAAATCTGGCAAACACTTATTTCAGGCAAAACACATCCAATGTGGAAAGAATGACCACAACTACGAAATACTTTCCACAGGGGGCTTTCTTTCTCGCATTCAGGTAAATCGTATTTTCTATGACGTAAATAAAGTAAGTTACTTGCAACCTATTTAGATAGACTGTCTGTCCGAATTACTTTTTTTGTGTTTTAGATCTTTGTTTCAAGAATTGTATGGAATTAATGAAATTTTCTATAAATCCTTCAGTTTTTACATACACTTTGCATGGCGTGTTCTAAAAATCTAAAATTGGAACAATATATTAATTAGAATAATTTGGGTACATTTTTAAACATTCTTTTATTTTTGCAACAAGTACTATATTTTTATGTAATTCCCCTTTGAATGTGGAAAATGGTTAAATAAGGATAAGTAGATATAATGTTAATTTTGTATGTTTGAGTTTAATTAACCATCAAACCACAATAAAATGCACTGCTGTCAGACAATTTTACTCAACATCTAGGTAAAAGTCTTTTGTTTTAATGGGTTAACTAATGACAATCTGCCAATATGTATTGTTAACCCATTAAACTACAATGCACCCTACTTTATTATTTTAAATACTATGTCTAACACCAGACGATCTTACTCGTCAAGTGGAGAGTGTTGCACTTTAATTTTGTTTGACAGTATTCACAAACAGAATACTTTAACCCCCCCCCCTCCCCCCACCACCATAATCCATATATTGATATTTTACCTTTACCTGTTTGGATTTGGAACTTGTTGAACAGAAGTAAAGCCTGGTGGCAGGACTCGATTGTTCACAATTTTTTCTCCAAATAGAGTTGGCAGTTTCCATTTGGTCAGATCTAGATATTTGGGTTGCTGTCGAACTCAGGGTTGCTGGGTTGCCATGTTAGGGTGGTCATTTGGGATTCAAATGGGATTCAAGAAATTTTGCAGCCTTTGTCTTCTCTTTGAGTATAATTCTCTTTGAGCTGTAGTTGAATCTCTTAATTGGCACAAAGACAGACTTAAAAGAATGCAGTTCATGCTTGCATGCATCTAGCCTGTGTTTGGTTAATAGATTGTTTGGTTAATCCATTAAACCACTGTAAAACCACAAGTGTTTCACTTAGATGTTCAGTAAAATTGTCTGACAGCAGTGCATTTTATTGTCATCTCGATTGTCATGGTTTAATGGTTAAACTCAAACATACAAAATTAATGTCCTTTACTTATCCTTCTTATTTAACCATTTTCCACATAATTTAAAGAAAAAATTAACTGAAATAACATAAAAATATAGTACTTGTTACAAAATGAAAGAATGTTTGAAAATGTACCCAAATTATTCTAATTATATTGTTCTAATTTAGATTTTTAGAACACACCATGCAAAGTGTATGTAAAAACTGAAGGATTTATACTATAGAAAATTTCATTAATTCTATACAAAATTAAAGAAAAGGGACCTATAAACAAACAGTTAAAATTCTTGAAACAAAGATCTAAAAAAACAAAAAAAGCAATTCGGACAGACAGTATATCTAAATACAGTAGGTTGCAAGTAACTTACTATACAGCCAATTGCAGTTGAGCTTGCAGCTTGCATTTTAAACGCGTTGTTACATCGTTGAAAAGTATGCGTTCATTCCTTAGAAACACGCCGTTGCTAGGGGCGTAACGTGAACTTTTGGCGGGCATTGTTGAACTTCTGAACGGCGTGCAAACAAACGTATAACGAGTTAAATATATTGTAAAAACGCTGCTTAAGCCTGCGACGGAACAGTAAGGTATTTTTAGAATGCCTGCAGTCAAATTAGAACTCCCTGGTCGGTTTTGTGACAAAATCTAATTTAATTCGTCAACGCCAAGAATAGAAAAACATGTTTACGCCGTTACAACGCGCGCCAAAAGTTCACGTTACGCCCCTAGCAACGGCGTGTTTCCAAGGAATGAACGCATACTTTTCAACGATGCAACAACGCGTTTAAAATGCAAGCTGCAAGCTCAACTGCAATTGGCTGTATTTACGTCATAGAAAATACGATTTACCTGAATGCGAGAAATAAAGCCCCCCGTGGAAAGTATTTCGTAGTTGTGGTCATTCTTTCCACATTGAATGTGTTTTGCCTGAAATAAGTGTTTGCCAGATTTGTCAGTCGACATTGCTGACAAAGCTCGAGGTCCTTCCATGAACCTTGCATGGCAAAGTAGCGAACGCGGCTGTTTTCAACCACGATCTGAGAGCGACTTTACAGGAGAACGAAGACGAGGCAGAAGACACAGAAAGACAAATTACAGACAAAGACAAGACAAGAAAATTATTTAAGACAGGCACATACTGTATTTATGGACGAAATCAGTCAAACAGCTCGAGGAACAGGCGCGTGTATCGAGAGTGAACAAGAAACCGGATATGACATTCCACTTTTATTATCACCGCCCCTGATCACCGCCCAATATAACTTTTTGACGCATTTCTGACAACACGATCAGAGGTATAGTACAGTAAATTATACCAGAATATGCATGCACTATAAAACGGAGGAAAAACTACAAAATCTTCCCAATGAAAACAGCGTTATTTCTCAAAGATCGATCGGTTTTGACGATATGATATGCGGCTACGAGCGCAATCACGGCGGTAATTCAAACATCGATATTTCGCGTTCTGTGTCGAAATTTAAAAAGTCCCACGACAAAATTCAAGACATATGTATTTTCTATTAGAATCTTTCGGTTTCGGGAAAAAAAAGTTTATATTGTAGCTCACGGAAGCCTTAGATTACGATAATATTTGCTCGCTCTTTTTGTTTACGTTTTAAATTTTAAGCATTCTGATTGGTCAAGAGCGAAAATGTAAACAAACTCGCTGATTGGCTTAAAACGAAATCTGCCCTTGTTATTCGAATTTGCATGAAAGTAAACACGATTCCTAACCTGAGTATCAGGCTCTATTTTACAAATAGAGCCTGACACAAAACTTAACCTGATCGCTTTCCGCCCACAGCAAAGTTTATATTTAGTATCCAATCAAAATGTCGCAGGAGAAATTTAAATTTCACACAACGACAACAACAATCTAATTATAGCATAGGCAGCCCACTAAACGGCTGAATTTAAATTAAAACTGCAATGAACTTATAAAATTAATAAAAATAATCACAAATTAGCGAAATATATTCCAAATGTAGCTTATATTAAATCGCCACCCGATTGCTCTCTCCTCCGCAGAGGTTTCAGTGACTGCAATGAGCTTTACATGGCGCTTGCCGTATTTATCAACAAACTGACGTATAATTATAAAGTATACTTTATAACTATACGTCAGTCGATAGTGCAATCTGATGGCGATTTAATATAAGCTACATTTGCAATATATTTCGCTAATTTGCGATTATTTTCTAATTTTACTGCAGTTTTAATTTAAATTCAGCCGTTTATTAATTGTAGTTGTGAATTGTGATCGTTATAAAATATATCAACAACAATAGCACAGAATAGATAAGCCAATCAAATGACAGATTTAAAAATCGTTTGTCTAATCGGCCAATCAGCGCTCAGTCCAGATTCTGGACTGAACAACCAGGCAAAATGCCACTTTTGTGTCAGGCCGTACTTTTCTCCCCTTCGCCCACGATCAGGCGTGCATGTGCCCTAAAAAGTACGGCCTGATACTCAGGTTACACGATTCCCAAAGGGCAAAATTGCAACAGATGTCTATACTATAGACATTGTCATTGCGCTACTCAATACAGTATGTTTCGTAAATATCTCGATTCCCAAAGCCAAAGATATTTGTGAAGAGTTTAAATTCTTTCCTGAATCAATCATATGACATTACGAGATTTATAGCGAGGACATGTACATATCAACGATATTTCAGCATTGAAGCATGCATATGTGACGGCGAGCCAGAGTAAAACGATTTTAATTTAAAATCGATAGAAGAAAATGAATCGCTAGAAATTTTTTATGGCCAGTCTGTTTTGGGGATTTGGCCTTGAAGGCTGAACGACTAATTAATGTATTCTCTTGTGACTTTTAGTGTCTGGAGAAGTTCTAAGATTCAAACATTTTCTGTGCAAATAGTTGGACATATGCATGTCTGCTCGAGAGTGAAAACTTTGTATATGCAAACATATTTTCGCACGATGCAATAGTACGTTAGGCAATCTCTAGACTCTATAGTGATCTACACGACTACACATGTCGACATAGCTTCAAATCGAAATTGTGATTAACTGACATGATAAAGTCTTTAGAATTCGCACATTTTACAAACAATATGCATATCTATGGTAGTATGGTCTCATTTACACATATTACTTGTGCAACCAATCAGAATTCAATTTCTTACGTTTGCAAAATTAACATAACTGAATATACGTTCGTTTACGTGCTTCGGTGAATGTTAACTATTTGTACGCTTTCGTCGAGTTGTGCATGTCAACTAGTGTAAAGCCTAGTTTCCATTTCGTCGTTAGTTGTCGCTGGCACGACAAGTGGCTGATGTAATAGTGTCAAGAAAACTTTATAAAACTCTGCAATCATTAAGACAGATTTGCATATAAGACACAAAAAGACAATTGATATTAGACTATTTCACATCTGCCGCTTGTCGCGCCAGCGACAACTAACGACCAAATGTAAACTAGGCTTTAACGCGGCCTAAAGATGCAGCGTTATTACTACATAGTAGTAGACACAGGTCATTATCTAGTCCCTTGGTAATCATGCGAAATACCTGACCTCTGCTCTCACGAAGAATTTATATTGTATTAGACATACGTTATAACGCGTCTAAGTTTGAGCCTTTTGAGGTGAAGAATATTCTTGCCTTCCAGCCTTCGACGCACTAGCTAGCTAACTAAGTTCGGTTTTAACTTGGTCAGTTGGTAACATAACACCACCCGACATGTGTAATGACAACAGGGTAAACGCTTATTTTAACCATAGTTAATAGAATAGATGGTTTGGAAACTCATTAAAATAACAATATAACTCATTATCTATGTTAGTCAACGTTTATTCGTAAATATGTTCCTTCACCGTCACGTGTGTATTGTATTTTTGCCAAATCCACCAATAGCAATTTTCAATTTACCCTATTGTTCAAGTCACGGGTAGGTAACTTTCCTAAAACATTGCTATTAGTTAGTTGGGCAAAAATATAATACGCACGTGACGGTGAAGGACCATATTATTTTATGAATAAACGTTGACTAACATAGATAATGAGTTATATTGTTATTCTAATGAGTTTCCAAACCATCTATTCTATTAACTATGTTTTAACACATACTATACAGCTAATTCAATTAAGGTTGTCCTTCCAAAAGCTTAAACCTTAAACTCTGAGCGTGCAAGGGATGATGGATCATTGCTTATTTAAACTGAGAACCTTTTGATATATATAAGGCTCACGACCGAAAACATACTTGCTGCATAGGCAATTTTCTGAGTTTATGAGTCTAAATAAGCAATAACCCATCATCCCTTGCGCGCTCAGAGTTTAAGGTTTTGGAAGGACAACCTTGATTGAATCAGCTGTATACTATATTGTATACGTACTATACGACTATTAAAACAACATTGTTACATGGTTGTACTTGTTTTAACTATTAGCGCGAACTGCCAGCCAAACTGCAAACTTCAAGAATCAATATGACAGGTTGGCGCTGACCTCTACTCAGTCATACCCTGGGTGCAAAGCTTTTCTGGTGTCTGGCGAGTTTTAGCTGAAAACGGGTGGACAGAGTGAAGACTACATGATCTATACCCGATCCAGGGAAACTGATGTCGAGCCACCCGGAATAGCATCATCTAATCTAAAATTTTGTTCTTTCAGATCGAAAAGATGACTGCTACTGGTTGTAACCAGGTATCTGCCTGTCAATTTCATGATCGTCTGTGTCAAAATGGTGGAAGCTATGTTCCACTAACACCTACAGATCATTCAACACCTCGTTACAAATGCCACTGTCTAACAGGTTATACAGGACGCCTTTGTCAACATGCAATAAAATCTTGTCGTGGTTACAGTAACGGTTCTCGAGTCCTTGGAAATTATCAGGTGTTGGATGATAACATGAAACACTATGAAGTGTTCTGCGATTTTGATTCAAGTTTGAACAAGGTATGGACACTCGTTAGTTCATATCAACTTCAAAATAAGGTTAATTTTAATGAAGCCTATCTTAAAGATTGGCCTGTGAACGAAAACACGCCTCGCTGGGATAAATATCGTCTTTCAAGATCCAGAATGCAATCTGTTCAAAACGATTCCAGCAAATTTCGTGTGACATGCAAGTATGATACCGATGGCCTAAACTACACTGATTATCTTGAGGCAAAAAAGGAACATATTGATGTCCTGAATTTCAAATACAGACACGTTTGCTCTTTAGTTGATTATGTAAATATTCGAGGAGATGATTGCGCGTTCTGTACAATGATTTTATTCCAAGACCCAAACTACCCACTTCACGTCGATTCTTCTAAAACAGACAATGGCTGTGACTTTAAATCAACTGGTGCAGAAAAGTGTGGAGGTCCCGGAGAAGATAATTTTGGTTTCTATAAGTGTGTCAATCCAGCCCACCGTTGTTCATCATCTGCGGATGCCACGACACAATTATGGTTTGGAACCGACTGCAGGCCTTAAAATATCTTTTACAGGGCCGTCTGACAAAATGTCCGATGACGTTGAGTTTGGGTCGGACATATGTCCGATGACCTTCAGTTCAGTTTTGACTTCGAATAAGTCTGAATGACACGTCAAATGAATATCAGCACAATGTATTAATTCTGAACGGTAAATGTTGTAAAGATATTAAATAATTCGTTTCTTTCATACTTATTTCCAAGCCAAAATTAACTTGCTTTCCAGAACAGCAGTATTAAAAAAAGACTTCGACAACTTAAGCCCGTTTTCCACTTCACCATTTCGCTCGCCACCCCACGCTCGACTACGCTAAAACAACATTCCCAGTTCATCTTCTATACAATAGTACTCTGGTTTTCCATTTAATATACTAGAAGTTACTATCGCAAGGAAGGTGCTGCCTCACCCTCAAGAGATCAAAGGCAGCATGTACAATTTGCTGAATAAGGGGCTGTTTGTATGATCTAGCCTCCTCCACAGGCAACTCTTTGGCAAAAATATTATGAATAACAGCGAATTTAAAGTTAGGGATTGTTAGGTATCACAGAGTGTGACCCTATAATATTCATATTTTTGCCAATTTTTTATTCATAATAATACTTTTGCCAATTCTTGCCAAAGAGTTGCCTGCGGAGGAGGCTATATATGATCCTGCTTTGCCAGGACGAAATGCCAGGCAGGATTATTTTGATGTATTACTTCTAAAATAAATTACTGTGCACGATTCAGCAAGGTTGTTCAAGCAGCAATAATAATAATTTTCTTGAATTACAAAATTTGAATTCTGTTGACTTATTTCAATACATTAAAATCACCCGGCTTCCAATATTTACAGTAAACAGCCCCTAAGACACATGTTCATGAGGTAGGAAAAGTACAATTTGAATATCAAACAACTTGCACAAAGTCAAAGGTCAGCTAAATATTTTATTTCTACTTTCTTGGCATTGGGCAGTTTTATATGAACACCTTCAATGTTTATAATTTCTTGCTTTTGTATTCATAATTACAATACATGCAGGTTTATTAGGATAGCATGACCAATTGCCATGGCTATCTAGCCACTGAATACTGTATAATATCATATATACAGTGTGTCTAAAAAAAGTGAACCTTTCAAATTTGACAGCTCTAATTGCTTTGAATTAATGATTGGGTAAGAACACAAGGTCTTGTACTCATGGGACAAAACTCAAAGAAATAAAAATTAGAAAATTTAAAAGAAATACAGTATTCCTCGTGTTCTTACCTAACTATTATTTCAATGCAATTAGACTGGTGTCAAGTTACTACAATATAGCTAATTTGAATTTGAAATGGTTCACTTTTTTTTTTAGACACACTGTAGAAATACTAAGTCAGTTTTTGTCCCAATTATTATTTACATGGCACCATCAAGGCTACCCCTATTGTATGCAAATCCACCGAACAATCTGATAGGGAGACAAAATCTATTTGTTAACATTTTTGTTTAATTAATATATCAACTTCAGATGACACCATTCATTGTACTCAGTCAGAGATTGTACTCAGTCAGAACTATAAAACTATATAAGAAAGAAATTGTGAGCATTATCGAAGAATATTCTTGGGTTTCATATGACGTCACAGAAGTGGCAGGGGGTCAACTGTAAAACAAAACACAGTTATCAGAGTGAGAAGATCGATTGTTTGTTTTATGTATTAGCCTTGTGTTTGGTGGCAATACATGGAATTTGGTATAATTTTCTCACTCCAGTACAGCATAAGCATCAATACATGTGAGGTTGACCCCCCATCAGATCCACTGCATAATGCCTAGTTAGCGAAACCCAAGAATAGCATACCCGGAAACATATTGCATGACACAGCCAGGTGAATGTATGAGTATAGGTCGGTAGGATTATTTCATATTATGTCAAAGATACTGTACAGTCTGATCTGCACACGTGCACAAAGGACTAGAGCCCTCTTTTATACAAACAGTTTATTTAGGTTTTATTTCGTTTTATGTTTTTGCAAAGCTTGATTGTTGTGTCTTTATAATTTATTATACTCTAGAATCACGAAAATATAAATAGTTGTCGAATAAAATTCTATATTTTGGATACCGAAATGTAAACAAAGCCTTTGTTTACATACGGACTGTACCGCATCTTTAACAATGGAGATATCTCAGACATATAAACAGGCCATCAGGCATGCATGATACCCGTCCTTGTACAAAAGTCAGTTGACATGCTATTTGCATGTAACTGCTGGTAGCCTGCTATTAAAAGTTAATATATACAGACAACAATCCCCACACTGGGTTGCTATAGGAAGCCTGATTACGTGCACAAGTATTAACAGTCCGTCTGTCCGCGTTTGTTTTTAAAACGTGCTGAAAGCACCATTGCTATAAAGATCTAAAATGAACACTATATAAATCTCATCGCCACACAAACAAATAAACTCAAAGTACATTTTCAAGCTCCTTGTATATAAAATAAGATAGCTAGCTGTCATTATTGACATCATGAAATCATGTTTCAATACCTCTGTATCGAATGCTATAAAGCAGCAGATCTAAGTGCCTTCATGTATATCACCAGAAAGAAATAAAACCATTCTTACCTGACTTATTCTTTGATATTCGTTCGCAATCCAACATATAAACTCGTATGATCTCGTATTAAAATTTTAATTAAACTGCTTGCACAAACGCACAATACAAAATAAAGTTTGACCGCCCCCCTCGTTAAAAAAACTTCCTGAAGCTTAATTATTCCTCCCGGAAATCATCTTAACAGACAGCCGGACAGACACAAATCGAGATCTCGACAATACATAGATCGCGCGAAAGACTGGGTCGAGTGGACTCTGGAGAAACCACCGCGTGTCAAGAATAGGGTGCTGCCTTCGGCAGCAACAAGCCTCTAGTCCTGGGCTAGGGTACATTTTGATTTACGATGGACAAAGCTACATTTCGGTCGGACAGTAATTCACTCGGGTCGGACAAACAATAAACCTCAGTTTCACTTAGGTCGGACAGAATGTCCGGTGGTTTCCTCTCTACGTCGGACAATTTCACGAATGGGTCGGACAATGTCCGTGACCGACCGATATTTTAAGGCCTGCCGGACTGGTTGTAACGGATTTATAAACCTTTTATCGAAACTGTTCCAAGAACGGACTGTCCAAAGTCTGAGGTATTGCCTTTCCCCAATTATTATAAGTAAACGCATGTTTTGAGGGAAATTAGTAATTAAATGACCCCGCAAACGGAGGAAGGTTTAGTAAAAGTCCCGAGGGCGTAGCCCTCGGGACTTTTACTAAACCTCCCGAGGTAATAGTTAATAAGTGTACAAGTGTAATTAGGTAATAAGTGTGCAAGTTGAATGGCGGGTTGGCCCGATAAAAACCGGCCAACCGGCCATTCAACATTTGCCCAATTTAGGAAAGCAATAGCGGAATATTATTAATAGTAACTAGTAATTTAACTGGCAATTTACCACACGGCAATCTTGT
>CACRXK020013525.1:0-12848 GCA_902702795.2 Paramuricea clavata
CCGGAGCCTATTGAGTGACTAAATATTGTCAGCCTAATCCACTTATTTGATTTATCCATGTTGCATTACTTTTGATTGCAAAACACCTGGATTATACATGATTTGCCAGCAAAATAGCAGCAATTGATAAACTTGAGTACATTATTGACTGAATGTATCAAACAGAATGCATGTTGGCGAGTTAATGCGATTTTAAGCATGGGCGTACGGGAAGGAAAATATTAGGGGGTTGGAAAGAAGTGATTGGGGGGGGGGGAGAGAAGTGATTACAAAAAATTCCTATTAGATAGCATGTTTCCCACATAATTGACAGAATTTCCCACAAAATTGACAGCATTTGTCCCATTTATTTCTATAATAAACAAAAATTGCCCGACTGTGAAGCGAATATTGCCCGGCTGGCTTTGTTTGCACAACAAAGCGAGGGGGCGACCTCCCAGCCAGAAACTGGGGGGGGCGGTCATCCCGTCACCCCTCCACCCCCCCACCCCCCACCCCCACCCAGTACGCCCATGATTTTAAGCGATTTTAGGCGATTTAAAGCGATTTTAGGCGATTTAAGAGAAATTTGACCATTTTAACCCACGATTTAATGCGATTTTGGGCGATTTTAGGCGATTTAAGGTGATTTACCGCCCCAGAGTAGGCCTTTCACAAGCTGCTGAAGTCCGATGAAGAAGCAGCGAGTGGGGATGTCCAACTGTTATGTAAACTTTTCTCCGGAGAAAGAACGACCTACCATTTCAGCACAGAGCACACTCGCGAGATTGAAGCAAATACTCCATTCGCTATCCTTGGCTCAACTCAAATGCAGAACGCCGCAAAACTCATTGCACGAATGGACCAAGGACATGGGCTAATGGACAGATTTCTCATTTCTGTTCCATTGGCACTTCGACCTACTCCTGAACAGCAGACCAACGCAACAGACTACATCGACACAGAACCCATAGACAATTTCGAAGAAATCTTTGGATTGATACAACAAATTCACCAAGACAACCCTGAAGAATACAATTTCGAAACAGAAGCAATTCGACTTCTCCAACAAATGAATTCGTCATTCACAGCTGATGTAAATGCCGCAATACTGGATGGTGTCATGCCGCCTAAATCCAAGAAGTCCGATTTGGTTCCCCGCATAGCGTTGGCGCTCCATGTTTTTACCCACGCCACAAGCTCATTACTAAATGGACAACCATTAGAACAATGCCCTACAATGATATCCAAACAAACGTTGGAAAGAGCGGTCAAGTTCGTGGAACACCTAGAGCTTCAAAAAGATGCCCTTTGCCAGGTAAAAAGAAATATTTTTGCGACTAGTATTATAGCTCGCCTCCCTTACAAAAATTAACTATAGTTTTCTGCACGAAAACTATAGTTTTTTACACGAAAACTATAGTTTTAAGAACTATAGTATTTTGGAACAAAAACTATAGTTAATTTGAGCTATAGTTTTTATAAACTATAGTTTTATAAAACTATAGTTTTTTTTATAAATTTAACTATAGTTTTAAGAACTATAGTTTTAAGAACTATAGTTTTAAGAACTATAGTTTTAAGAACTATAGTTTTAAGAACTATAGTGGCTAACTATAGTCTTGAGAACTGTAGTGCAGTGTCTAACTATAGTTTTGAGAACTATAGTATAGTTTTCAAAAATATAGTTTTAAGAAATATTGTTTAAGAGGTATAGTGTTTATCTATAGTTTATCTATAAGAACTATAACATTTAACTATATTTTAAAATCTAAAGCGAAGGAGTTTGGAAAAATAGTTAAAATTAACTGGGAAATTTAGTTTAGTCCTTTGCTAAATTATGTTTGGTTAGTAAGGACTTTCAAAACAATTGCATAAGTATGTTTGAATATATAGTATTTTTGCACAAATGAATTAATGTAATAAATCCTACATTCCACAAGTTGATTGGTCACATTTGACGTATTAAACTGTTATATTTAATTACCTGCAGGTATAACAAACCTAAATATGCAAAATGGCAGCTAGCCGCTTTTGGCCGGAGTTACTGATAAAGAAATAAGCGCAGCGAAATTTAAAAAAAAATCGGTCCCAAAAAACACAAAAGACTTCTGTAAAATACTAAAACAATTATTCGCCTCATGCAGGCTCGTGGTGATTATCGGGGTATATTCACCTCGACTTCGTCTCGATAAATATTCCCCAATAATCACCTCGCCTTCGGCGAATAATTGTTACAGTGAAGAGTACGTTGCACAAAAAATCAGCGTTAATATGACTTGGTCTCGTAGCTCATTTGGGAGAGCATTGGACTAGTATCCCAAAGCTTGCGGGTTCGATCCCCACCGTGGTCGGGGAAAATTTTCAGCCTGCCCGGTGTGGATATACACTCAGCGTAATATTACATAAAAAACCCAGTAAATGTATATTTCAGCAAAAATATTTAATTTAAACAGCAATATCAAACGATATCTATGTAGAGTATATGTGAATATAGAATATATAAAATTAATGCTACTCATTGGCAAGTTCACTCTGTTTCTTCCATGCCTTTTCCTCATTATTTAGTTTGCACTTCATAGCTTTTATAATATCCTCTTCAATAACTTGACGTGGCATACTAGAATACTTCACAGCCTTTGCATGAGCTAGAATAAGGAAGAAGCGATGAAGTATAATTATTTGCTCCATTAATTATTAATGGTGAGCTGTTAGGAGCTTCATGCGAGGACAGGAAATCCTCCTTTAGTCGGTCAGAATAGAGTATGTTTGGGTTGGGTTGTTTTTATTTTTTAAGATTGATATTCCATATTCAAATAAAGTAGTATTTGCTTACCAATCAAGGAAGAAGTATAAATATGATCAAGCTTTGGTTTAATTTGGCCATTTTTTCCTTTTTGCCCCTTGTAACTGTGGGTAGCCATGTGTTCCCGTGACAACGTAGCCTCCATTATGCTTGCGACGTACGATCCAACTTTCTTGGGCATAATTTTTTTAAAAACAGTTCTTTTCAAAACTAAATTTGGACCCAACGTGACCTGCAAGATATTTACGAATAATTATTTTACCACTTTTTGATACATAATTATAATGCTTTACTACTCGTTCCATTCACTGGTGCATTATATACTGTAAGACTAAAAATAAATTTAGTATATTTTGCATCAGCAACTTTTAAAGTTTGTTCGTTCACTGCAAGCAGGTATATCAATCATTTTTCGCTCGCTACTCTGGTTTAAATAAATGATTACAAAGCCTAGTCGTATTGTAATCGGGACCCAACATTTTGACACTCCAGTCTAGTGTCTTCATCAGGGGTGATGTAATGTTGCAATTGTGGCTTCTTAAATACCCAAGGGATGACTTCACCTGCCAGATGCATGTATTCCTCTAGGAAATAGGCACCGTCATCCCTATTCAAAGCATGATTTATGCTCATATTTATATGCCACGCTTCTAGGCAAAGTCTTTGACCATAGCTTCTGCCACAAACAATGCCTATAAAAGCGTGGCATATAGATATGAACAATCCTGCTTTCAATAGGGATGACGATGCCTACTCGCGAGAGGAATACATGCATCGATCTCATTGGCAGCCATGGCAGGTGATGTCATCCCTTGGGTATTTAAATTAAGAAGCCACGATTGCATCTTTAGATCACTCCTGATGAAGACACTAGACTGGGGTGTCGAAACGTTGGGTCTTGATTACAATTCGACTGGGCTTTGTAATCATTTATTTAAGCGAGCGAAACATATCATCAGCAACTTATTTGCATTTTGACATTTGGCTCTCAAACATTACAAGACTGTTCTTGTTTCAATCATATATAATAAAGAGTTTAATATATAAAATTATATATCTATATTAGTATATACTGTTGGACGCGCCAATTTATGCGGTGAACATGACAATAGCATCTCAATTTCAGCTGCAAAATAAATGCTACAGACTTCATTATAGGGTGTTATATAAATTGGTAAAAATAGATTCAAATATACATACCATATCTGAGGATAGATATTCATCTGCTGTTTGATCCAAACCATCTGCAGAGTTTTCTTTTGATGCTTCACTTGTGGGATTCTGCATATCAAGAGTTGCTGAAGTGGGAGGGTCTTCTTCCAACATTATTGAACAGCTTCCACTGCATGCAGTCTCCAAAGGAGCGAAATTAACAATAGGAGTAGATCTTCCTGAGGACACAGGGGAAGACACATTCGAGCTCACTGGTGAATATCCATTGCATGCCGCAGATCTGCCAGATAAAGTTATTGTTGAGTTACTGCTCGTAGTTGACAGGATAGGCGAAGATCTTCCAGCTACAATTGGCGGTGTACTTCTTCCTGAAAATGAACCCGCAGGTCGCTGTGTTGCTTTGGGCAAGTCTTCCTAGGAAGTCACATATCTCCTCAGCTTTCTTAAGGAATTCTTTAAATCTAAAAAAATAAGCAAATTGACAGGTATTAAAGGATGGAAAGGATTTAGCCAACACTTACACTTAGTCTATTAAAACAGCTTCACTAGCATGTTAAAAGTTCAATCTATAAAGGTGGACTCACTGGACTTCAATTATCTGGTTTGTTGCGCTTCACTTGGTGCAATTAATTTATATTAGAATGCTGTTTTTAGGGTTTGTAATCCAAGTGAGTATATGTACATGTTAATTAAGACCTGACCAGGAACGACTGTGAAAAATGCAGCACAAGGTCTTCTGGTGGAAATTGAACCTACGCCCTGCGATTCTGGTGCAACGCTCTAACCAACTGAGCTACAGACGCCAGCTGTTAAGCTGTAATAATAAGTTCATGTATATATAGGTGATCGGGTGTGCGGGTTGTGATAAGGTGGATTTCAATGATCTGGTTTCTTGCACTTCACTTGGTGGAATTAATATTAGAAATGCTGTTTCTAGGGTTTGTAATCCTTCCATCTTTTTATTCAGTCATATGTTATTCAAATTTAGTTTATTCAACACAATATTGCCTGACTTAATGAACATGACGGCACAGCAAATACATTTCTATTAAAATATTAGGCCATATGCAATCATACATGCATGTATATCATAAATTTATAATTGGTCATTGGTGTGCACAGTAGCATATGTACATTACTGTATCTTACCATATCTTCCGATTCATCATCTATTTCATTGAAGTACTTTGTGTTATTTGTTCTTTTGCGACACCCTTTTCCTGTCTTTATGGGGGAACTGTTCTCTTCATTCATTGTTTTTAGCAAATAATCCTTGCTATCTGTTTTTAGAAATATTCAGACAATTTCTCAGTCATCATGATTGAACAAGGCACCATGTGCAGTTTATAAATGTTTACCATTAGGCCACATAAAAAATAGTTGGTTAGAGCCCTTAGCTTTTGCCAAAAAGTGGGCAGGCGGGCGCTTTTTTTAAATTTTTACTAATTTTTAACGCCTTGGTTTTTCTCACTGTTAGGCCCGAAAGATGCACTCAGTCCAGAGTCTTAGCCAGGATCTCAAAACTGGGTGACCAAATTGGCCATTTTGGGCCATGGTAACTGGGGCCAGGGATGTTGCATATTTTTCAGTTGCAATATAGGTAGTATGCAGACAAAAAGTGTTAATAATCATAAATATCAAACAATAGAACAAAATATTTTAATAATCGTCACAACTCAACTGCTGTTGTATTAATTGTTAAAATCCCATGTAGCCTAAAAGGATATATCTAATGTGTATAATGGCAGCTCTTTCCAGAAAAGATCCACACTCCCCACAGAGAAAATTTCTGCTGTCCGGAGAGGGAGGGAAGAAATCAATTGTAATTAACCATCCAAAAGATGGATGGCTAAGACCCTGCAGTACACATGACATTATCACACATGTTGTCAGAACATAGGAATTACACATTACAGAATTTGGTAATATATTTGGTATAATCCCGGCTAAAATTATGTAATTTCATCACTTGGACTATCTATTAACTCAGCATTTGGTAATATGTCACACTTTAGTGGATTTTCCCATACCGGCTCATAGGCTAGTTAGAATTTTTAATAAAGAGGAACAAGTCCAGCCATGAACTCAACAGCAAAATGTGCTACCCAAAATAGGTCCAAGGGTGAAGGGTTGTGTGAAAACTTCTTTTTTTTTTGTATTAACACCCAACAGAAATGAAAGTAGCAAATGACAAAGTGTGATTCTACAATTTAATCAGTGATAAAAATGTTGATATAAAAGCACTATATGTTGTAAATGCATGCTGTGATAAAAATGTAAAATTTTTTATGAGAAAATTGATGCTGCAGAAAAAATATTCCTTAGAAATTGGCCACAGCAACAATGAGCTTACTTCTACAGTAAATACTAGCATAAGTATAGTAATATCATAAGTATTGTCGAGACTATACTGCTATAGATATTTCAAAACACAAACCTGAAACGTTTAATATCTCAGCAGGAACTTTTGTTTCTTTGCCCTTTCCTCTTGCTTTAATATCTCTCCATATCACTAGAGTTTTCAAACCCACAAGTGCTTCTTTTTGCATGTTTTTATCTTCAATAATCAAATCAGTCGATGGGATAACATCCCACGAATCTTCTTTATAAAAATGCACTAAAGCAAATGCCATATTCACTTCAATTTATATCTAAAAATACGCAGTTTATTAAAGTTATAACAGAAACCAACCGAGATTTTTTAAAATGGCCGCCAAGAATTTTCGTAATATGAATGCAAGGTCACGTGTTAGCGAACATTTCCATATTTGGCAATGGTCGCTATTACTCGTTTAGAACTCGTGTACTCGATGCAAATTCGTAACAACATCGCAGAATACCGCAACCTCGTACGTAGCCCTCAGTGCGTAGCCCTGGTAAACGCTGGTCACGTGTCAGGCAAATACTCCAAGATTCTTGGAGTATTAGCCTGCGAGCGGGCTTTGTGGAAATAAAGACAGGGGGCGACGAAAAGTTCACGAATGGAACTTGAATTGCCGCGGATTATTTATATTCTTTTATTTTTTGTTGTAATCTTTCTTCTTAATATGTTACGTATATATATTACGTCGAATGTACATCAATCTTCTTTTATATCGCATCATGTAAATCGCCGAGGAGGCGATGTTTCGAATTTCGAAGCAGTGAAAATGGAGCCAATCTCGTATTCTCGTCCATACTATTTGTGATGATTTCCATCAAGTGATAAAAAGGTGCAGTATATATGAATTTGAAAATGTTTAGAAGTATTTCTCTGTTACAAATTATTTAGCAGATTCCCATTATTTGTTACACTGTCTAGCTCTATGAAATATATATTTCGAAGGCTATTTACTGTAATATATTTTATACAATATGTTAATATAGTTAGCTGAATTTGTACAATTGTAGTTTAAATATTGTCAATATTGAGAAACACATGGCCAGACTATGACCTATAATACTATACTCGGACCCTCAGTAAAGTTCTACTCTCACATGATTATTATTTACAATATATTGATTTATCGCTGCGAGAAACGTGTTTACACTTTAATACAGTATTATTAAACTACATTTTACAGCAGTATTAACTTCAAATACTTTGTATTTACATTTATACAGTAATGACCTGAAATTATTTAAATGAGCCATTACTGTAATAACAGAGTGGCCAGGTTGACAAAACTAAAATCTGATGAACCTAACCTGCTAGGATATTTCAATAGTCAAACATCAGTTTCAGCACTCCAGCTGGTCAGGGATTTTTTAGGGAAAAGTTTTAGCACCCCATTGTAAAACCTGCCTCTGAATCTCAAAATTTCATTATTTTGTTCCCTTGCCCCTACAATCTATATTTATACCTTTTGTGCCCTTGAGATCTTTAAAAAAATTGCCTAACTCTGCAGTATGGCATGTAACCATGTTGCCATATTTATTTTCTGACTTCAGGCTTCAATAAATTTCTACTCTAATACCCTACAGAGATGGGGCCATATGTATGAACAGTGAGAAATAATTTCTTCATCTATTATTGACCCCTTACCTTTCACCCAATATTAAAATTAAATTTACTGAATGATTTTGAAGTTTTCTAGATTATTGAAAAGAATTTTATGGGTACAAGAAATAGGGCGAAAACAGTTGAATTAAGCAAGATGCAAGTAACAATGAACCAGACCGGGTCACTGGATGGTATTTCAGCACACTGGTGGACATGCAACCTAATACCTGCAACCTATCACATTTATATATATAGTTTTACACTGTACTGGAAAAATAATGTCAAGGAACTTGTGGAGATTCAGAATGCACACTCCATGGTTTATTCAATCACCAGCATGCATGAATCATTTTATGTTATGGATATTTTTTTAAAATTATTCTCACTTAGATAAAATTATATCAATTTTTAATATCATAAATGAATATATAGTAGCTTTTGATTAAACAAGTTATAATAATATATCAGCAAATAATGACTGGTCTCTCTGAAATCCATATAGAAAGGTTCAAATTTGACTTCCACTACCACTACTTGATCTGGCAGTTGCATCCGATTGTTTGATTGGATAAATGAAACTTATCTAGTTAATGGTAGCAATAGCAGCAGTGGAAGTCAAATCTGATCTCTCTATTATTTTTTGAAGATTTGCTCTAGTCACGTCAATTCAGGGTTGCCCATGCAACTTGGTTAGCACAGCTAGCTCTTCAAGTTGGCGGTCCAATTCTTAGGATTCTGCAAATTAATTCTAGAAAACTGGCTTTGGTTTGGGCTAAGCAAAAATCATCACACTGTTTATCATGCTGATTTAGTTGTTTAACAGTTAAAGTCCAGGCTGCATGTTTTTTGTCCTGCATGTGGCAGATGGGACAGTCTGGTTTCCAAGTGTTTATGTTGGGAATTAATATTGATCAGGACTGGCTTCTGAGTGAAGGTCTTGCCTGCTTTATGTGAGAGCAGGCTCTATGCGAGATTCCAATTGCTACACAGCATGACCTCAGGGCTCTTCCTCTGAAACAATGCTTGGTTGCAATATCATCCAGCAAGTGCAAAAATGTACTACCACGGTCAAGGATCATTTGGCATGTTCATCAACTATGTTAACCCATTGAGTGGCGCCATGCACTCTCCACCTGATGAGTAAAATTGTCTGATGTTAGACAGAGTAAACTAACAAAGTAGGGCGCATCTGGGTGCTTTGGGCCATTCCATTTAACGTACACACCACCTATGGACGATGTACACCCCCCTTAAGAAAAAATATCAAAGTGCCGACACCAACACCCCCCAGAAATTAAGAAATGTTTGCCTGTACCACAGCACAACACTTGTACATATACATATACAAGTAATACAACAGCAATCCTTTTATATATTTAAGAGAGCTTGTCTGTAAAAATCGCAATAATTCACCATTTTCTGGCAGATATGAAAAACTGAAAGTTCTTCAATTTCCCTCGATTTTATATATATTGTAGACCTATCCAACCCCACATATTTACTGAAGTTTCAGCCATGAAACACAAAATGAAGAAAAGTTAGAGTACTTCAAAAATCGAACCAAAAATGACGCGAAATGTCCAAGAAATGTCGCTAAATAAAGCAGTAAACATCATGTGCTGTGCTGAGCGCGCATTATAAGTTTTGGTCTGCTGTTCCAATATATGTTTTTAGAATATATGGAACTTTCTTGTGATATCTTTTCTCCATAAATCGAAATGTTATTGACTTGGTTATTTTAGATCAAAGATGGTTGAAATTTCCGGGTTCTCCAAACTAGCCAAAGTACGTCTTGGAAATCGCCTATTTAAAAATGGTCCTACTTTCTTTATAAAGGTACATATGCATAATTCGTTAGGGCTAGGATGTAGTCATTCGACGACGATTTCAGATGTTTGGGATTCTTTTGTGTCTTGGCGAAATTTGATCTTAAACATGTACAATATTAGCGTAATTGCGTGCTTGGATTTTATTAACCGGCGCGTTACGATTCCAATATCTTACGCTTGTTCTATTCAAAAAGTTAACATGCTTCACTGTAAATGACACTGAGAACACAGAGTTTACTTCTTAATGATTTTCTTTGCATTCAAGTTACTTTGTCTACAGTATATGTGTATATACATACTGCGCGCACGCACGTACGCACGCACGACCAAGCATGCATTTTAACTTTTTTCGAACGTAAAAAACATAGCCGCAGCCCCAAGGTTATATGGCTTTAAATTGCGGTGCCCGTCCAAGTTTGACACCGGCTTTACTGATTCTGTCTGTGAGTTTGTACGTTTATGCGGAATCACAAGCATATTTACTTGATGTAATCTCTAAGGTAATAATTATTTTTATTGCTGCTGACGCTGCATATTTAATTGTTTACATTTCCTATCGATACATTCATGTCGACTTGCATTTTATTACACATACTTTGAAATAACTTTTCTTACGTATCGATTCGACAACATAACAAATTTCCAATTTTCCGACGGGTTTCAACAATGGGGAGGGGGGGGGGGTCTGCCAATAGGGGAGGGGGGCCTTGAAATCCCGCTTCAGGACAAACTGTTGTCAATATGCAACTATTTATTCTGTCATGCACTTTAGTGTCGACGGTTTTGACTTTGTTTTAGGTTTGTCGCTAGAAGACACTAGGGCACCGGTTTGTTTTATAGGTTTGTCCCTAGAAGATACTAGGGCATTATAGAACTGTGTCTGGTTACATGTAATACTTTCCGTGCATTGTTATATTGTTTGTAAACAACAGTAGCACGTGCAGTCTCGCGACTGGCTGTTTTTTATGTCTGTAGTAAATGGTTCAGTTCAGTTTCAAGTGATTCCTGCAATACTTGTAATGAGCTGTACCAAATTAATATGATGGTAGAGCAGAAACAATTCTTCCCATTAATATTTTTGTCGGTGGAAGTTACATTACATTTGGTGATTGGGAAAACACTTAGACTCTTAGTTAAATATTTCCGTGTAATTTAAATTAAAACTTAATCGAGATAAAGCTAAGGAAATACGAAAAATACAATGGACTTACCTTTATGCTTCAAGAACTGTAACAAACCAATGTAACATAATCAGACAGTTTCAGTTGCAATATTAAACTACAGTGGACAATTAGTCTCGCTGCGTGCGTTTATTTACAACTGTGTTGAGAAAGTTACTTCCGGGTTTATAACAGCGTAGGTTACAAATCAAATAATATTTGATTAATAATAATATTATTTTATCTTGTAAACAATCTTGGAACTGTTTTTTTCTTTACGTGTTAGACCACGACATAATTCGTCGCAGGCACTCTAGAAACGATCACGCATACCATCCTGCATTCTAACCTTTTTCAGCTGATTTTCCATTCAACGACAACGTTTTTATTTATATTTGTATAGTATTTGCATATCTGCATGATTGTGTTTTTCATAGTTAATTTTAAAACGCATGACCGATATTTAAGAGTGAAGCGTGTGTTCTCAGTGACGACTACAGTAAACACAGAATCGTTTTGAAAAAAATTTAAGAAATAATATTCACAGTGTCACGCTCCAGTTAATACGAACCACTCAATGGGCAATTCCAGCTATAGATCATATAGACTAAATTTTGATCTAGGCAAGAAGAACAAAATCCATCTAGAAAGAGCATGTTAAAATTAGTAAAATTGCAAAGTTTGGCCGCGAAATGTTGCAAAATGAGGAAAACTAATAGCAATACGAAATTTGCAAATTTTGTATACCACATTTGGGCCGAACGTGGTGCAATTGACCACTTGCGCAATAGGCTAAATTTTGATCTCAACAAAAATTTCATCACATCTTGAAAGAGCATCACAAAATTAGTAATATTCCAAAGTTTCGTTGCGAAATGTTGTAAAATGCGGAAAATATAGCCTTGCGAAATTTGCAATTTTCAGTCATTTTGGATGAAAATTTGTCAATTTCCCGCGTTTGTAATCTAAAATGACTGAAAATTGCAAATTTCGCAAAGCTATATTTTCCGCATTTTACAACATTTCGCAACGAAACTTTGGAATATCACTAATTTTGTGATGCTCTTCCAAGCTGGGAGGAAATTTTTGTCTAAACTTGTTTAGATCAAAATTTAGTCTGTTACGCAAATGGTCTATTGTGGACAAATTAATACAAAATTTACAAATTTCGCAGGGCAATATTTTCCCCATTTTCCAACATTTTGCAACCAAACTTTGTAATTTTACTAATTTTATCATGCTCTTTCTAGCTGTGCTGATGGATTTTGTTTTTCTTGCCCAAAATCAAAATTTAGTCTATAGCTGGAATTGCCCATTACGCTAATATTGTACATGTTTAAAGTGCCTATGACACGAAATTTCACCCCAAATGTTTATGATTGCATTGTAAAGATCACTTAAAATGACTTAATAATTTCTTTTATAGAATTTTGGTCACTTGCTTCCTTTGCAAGAGATTCAACTTTGTTTCATATGCAAATATCACCGTTGTGACGTCACATCGCATAATGACATTTTGAAAATGCAATATTTTACCTTGATAAAATATTTTTACAAACAAATACAGAGGGTTAATTACCAGTTATGATATTAATACATATAGACGGGCAATTTTTAAGTTTTTTAGATACGTATTCGTCAAGAAAACTACACTTTTCTGAAAACTCATTATGCGATGTGATGTCACACCGGTGATATTTGCATATGAAACAAAGTTGAATATTTTGAAAAGGAAGTAAGTTATCAAAATTCTATAAAAGAAATTATTAAGTCATTTTAAGTGATCTTTACAATGCAACCATATAACTTTGGGGTGAAATTTCGTGTCATAGGCACTTTAAGATCAAATTTCGCCAAGACACAAAAGAATCCCAAACATCTGAAATCGTCGTCGAATGACTAAATCCTATCCCTAACAA
>CACRXK020013526.1:0-13953 GCA_902702795.2 Paramuricea clavata
GTTTGATTTTTGGCGTCTGAAAATTTTCTACTCCAGAATCTGGACAAAATGCTATATATGTCCGTAACTTTAAAAATTTCAATGCTACGGACTTTCTTTAATGATCTATCACAGATGGCATGGGAAAATGCGGCACAATATGAAAATCCAAACTCTTGTTGACAACTATGAAAACCTTTTTACTTGCAAATACTTGGACGACTACATGTACCATTTGGATGCATGATAACCCGAGGCAACTCACTTTCTTGGATTACTCCAAACATCAAACAGCTGTCAAATTTAATTCTCATGCAATCACACTGGGCGAAGTACATTAAGACACTCGCAATAAAGTTAACTCTTTGACAAATTTGAGGATTGTGCTCAGAATAAAGAAAGTTAGCACCATAGTAATCACCTCTTGGGTAAACATTATAAATCAAACAACATTGGCCAATTAAAAACAGGCGACACTATTATTATGATAATTTAATGATAGGCTGATAGCAGAGGCCTTTAATAACTTCTTCGTGAGCATTGAGCCAAAACTATCCGCTGAAATTGACCATGACGCTCTGGACGTGACAGAAAAGCTCGTTACTTGTCCAGTGACTCTATACTGTGTCTGAAATCTACGAATACGAAGTATTTCTTTTGGTTAATAACCCTGAAACCGGCTCACCGTTCATGGGTGGTCATCCTCACTGATCTCGAACTATGTAGCGAACTGTTGTGAATAGTGAACACTGATTGGTCAAATTTGAAATTGGCATTATAACGACTGCATTGACGACAGCGAAATAACAAACATTTCTTTCAAGTTGTATTTTTGCAAGATTTTGAAAATTTCAAAACCTTTCTGAGAGCCAAAAAACGTACAAAAAACTTCTAAAAGAATGGAGCAAAGTCGCCGACATTAATAAAGGTAATTAAGTTTGTTATAAATATTGATGTATTGTTTGTTTTAGTATAATTTATATATTTATAACTTATAGTGATGGGCGATACTGCGAATATCGAACTGATATACTACCGTTGCGCTCGTCGTTGCGTATATAAGTGAAAAAAGACAGCATATATATAATTTCAGTGTAGTTTTATTAATTACCCTTTCTTTTGCATATTAAAATATTTAAAGACCATGTAAAGTCCGTAATGTAAACAAACGCTTTGTTTACATTTTGAACTCAGTGCTACAGTTATAAAATAGGATTAGATATATATTATACTGAATTTTTAACACTCTTCTCGTTCGCTATGCTTGTAAATGAATACAGACTAGAGATTCAATTAAGAAAGTTCAAAAGATACGAAATATTAGTTATATTACTAACATTCCAACGGTCGGGTCCCGACCATTGGAATGTAAGCTTGCGCAGAACGGACATTACATGGTCTTTAAATAAAGAGGAAAGCAAAGTTATAATTCTTCATGCGAGAATTTGAAATCAGTTTATTTCAAACTCAATGTTTACCACTAATTCGATAAAAGGCCGTTCAGTTCTAAGAAGATTTTAAAACGTTTTGCGAAGCATTTGTGGTTGAATTTTACATTAAATTGAAGCTTATATTTATTACGTATAATAACATACCTAGCATATATATGTTTGGGAAATTGATAATTTTGTTATTAAAAGTGATATTTTGGGGGGCTTTTTCACTTTTAAAACTATTCTTAAAATTATCGTGTTACCATGAGAACTACTTTCAACTCTTCATATTCAGAAAATATAATGTTTTATCAGTATGGCGAGGGTTTCTAACTAATAACTGATCCAAAGATGATTGCTAATGCTTTCAATAATTACTTCTCAAATATAGGTAATAATCTATCTAATGTAATACTTAATGTTCAAAACTCGCCTCTAGATTATTTAAAAACCCCAGTACAAAATAGCTTTTTTATGTTCCGAGTAACTAGTGACGAAATTGTGACTGAAATTTCCAAGCTTAAAAATGGCAAGGCCGCCGGCCCATTTAGTATACCTGTTCACATTCTCAAAATCCTTAAATTTGCAATCTCCGAGCCTTTAGCAACTTTATTTAACACTTCATTTGAGACAGGAATTGTTCCAACAAGTTTTAAAATAGCCAATGTTATACCAGTATATAAGAAGGATTCGCCATCCAGCCTTTGCAACTATAGACCAATTTCCCTTCTTTCTATTTTCAATAAACTTTTAGAAAAACTTATGTGTTACCGTTTACTTGACTTCCTCAAGAAGAAAAACGTGTTTTATGCGAACCAATTTGGTTTTCGTAGAAATTATTCAACAGAATATGCCATTCTTAAAATAACTGATAAAATACAAAGAGCTATTGATGAACATGATTATTCGCTTGGAATCTTCTTGGACTTTAGTAAAGCTTTTGACACAGTAAACCATGAGATTTTAATAGAAAAGTTGAATTACTATGGAATTAGAGGATTATCCAGTAAATGGTTCACCTCGTATCTTTCTGATAGACAACAAATAGTTAAAATAAATAACATAAGTTCTGACCCATCAACAATTTCCTGTGGTGTACCTCAAGGATCTGTTCTTGGTCCAATATTATTTTTGATCTATATAAACGATTTTCATCACTCTTCATCTTTATTTGACTTTCATTTATTTGCTGACGATGCCAACTTATTTTATAAAAATGCAAGTTTAGAAAATCTAGAATCTAACCTAAACCAAGAGTTAGATAAGGTTTACATTTGGCTTTGTGCTAACCGGTTGTCTTTAAACATAGAAATATCAAACTTTGTTATTTTCCATCCATCTCAGAGAAGGTTATACACTCTAACATTCAGTTAACCCTGAATAATATTCAATTGGAACAAAAAAATTGCATTAAGTATTTAGGCGTTCTTATTGATGCACACCTCTGCTGGAAACCTCAGATTGAATATATAGCAAAACAAAAATTAAGAGAAGCATTGGTGTCCTATCTAAGTTGCGCTATTTTGTTAGTACTAATACATTGATAACTATGTATTATGCTATGGTTTATCACTTTCTAATATTTTCGATAATTAGTTGGGGAAATACTTACCCTTCAACTATTCAGCCACTTTTTGTGCTGCAAAAAAGGGCTATCCGCATTATGACTTTTTCTAAATTCGATGAGCACTCTAGCCCAATATTTAAATCATTGAAGATTATAAAGCTGTGTGATCTTGTCACCCTACATATTGCAATATTTATGTTTAAATTTCATCATCAGATGTTACCTCCTGCCTTTGAGTTGTTTTTTACGCCAGTGGAAAATGTTCATAATTATAATACACGTTCACTGGCTACACAGTCTTACTATCTCCCAAAAATAAGAACAAATTATGGTAAATTCACGTACGATTTCAAGGACCTATAGTTTGGAATGCAATTGATTTTCATGTTAAGTCTCTTTCATTTAAAAAATTCAAAAAATATATAAAACAAGATTTTATAAGTAAATATTAATTTTGTAAAAATAACAAAAAAACTCCAGTATGTGTTTATTTGTATTATATAAGTCGTCTGTCTTTGTGTGTATATACAGTATAATTGTAATCTTTGCTATAAGTTTGTATGTGTGCTTTATGTAATTTAGTAATCAACTTGTAAACGGCTTAGACCCCACGTGTGTATTACAAAAATGCAAAATACAAATTTGCCATGGCGAATATATAAAACGACAGATAAATATTTGAACTATGGAAAGAAAGGCTATAGGTTCTGTGAAATCGGTCTAATGCATCTCAGCCGACGGGATCAGGAAAATCCGCTGTATATCAGACTGTCAGTTTATATTTCCTTTTGCTTTTATATGAAGGGTTTCAGTTACTTTAGATCGAATGATGTCTACGTAGAACATAAAATCCAGGGAATTGTAATATCTAATATGTTATAGAGAAAGCATTAAATGCTTGGCTATTGATGAAGTGCACTGTATTGTGAAATGGTATTAAGACAATATTACTTGAAAAAAATTGAACAATTAATGTATGCCAATTACCAGAGTTGTCAATATTTTTATTAATATAAACTGATATATATTTTTTGTTGGGCAGACAAATAGAAAAATTTCAATTACCTGTCAAATCATTCACCACACAATGGCTTACAAGGTTTCCCAGGCATTGTGAGCTTTGTACCCATAAATAAAGCACCTTTAGGCTGATGGGAGTATTAAGGTATCAGCTTTATGCTGTTAACCTGGAAAATATTTACAGTATTTGTGGAAAATTTTCATTTTTCATAATCTATTAAACTTGGTCATGCATCAATCATAATGTGGTTGGTTAACAGGAATACTGCAACTGTATTTGTTGATTTAGATGTTACAATATTCTGTTGTTTTTTATTCATGTCTACATCATTCCAACTTTAGCTGATGAAATGTTTTATCATAGGTAGTGTTATACTTTCGTATGTTATAATTTCATTTATTTGTGAATCAAATAATGTGTAAGGATAATGATCAAGTAAGACTAACAAAATCAAAGATGGCGATCCTATTTAACTACGTGGCATGCAAATTAGTATCCATGTATGGTAGTCCACAGGTATACCATGACATCCCTCTCTTTCTAAGTAGTAATGGACAAAGTCAAAAACTAAATGTTCAAATATCAATTAATTGTTCACTAATTAAAAGTTCACTAATTGATTGATTAATTGTTCACCTAAGTCACTAGTTAAAACTAACTAAATGTTCAATCGCGATCATAACTGTTTATCAAAGCATTACAATACTATAACAATACTATTAACTAATTGTTTATTATATTCTATAAATTCCATCTGTCCGGGCGTTTAGTAACACGGGTAGATATTCTCAGCTTCGGGGTTTGAACATTCCGTGTCTCTTCAACTTTGGGTGGTGAAGTTGGAACACTGGTATTACTCGTGAATGACGATTCAGTTGCAGTAATGCTGGTAGATGGATTGTCACCAACATCTTCATTGGGTGATTCAACAGATGGTCGAATATATCGACGATTTCGCTTTAAAGTGCTACCACTAGGCATATCAAGAATATATGATTTTGGTGTTTGTTCTTTGTCCTTGATAACATCAGGTTCCCATTTGTGATTAAAGGGGTTGAGTACACGTTATCACCTGGGTATACTTCTGGGAGATCCCTTGATGACTTGTCATAATATATCTTTTGCAGATCGTGTCTTGCTTGCAATTTTGCATTAATTTCATCGTCTATCTTTGGAAACAAAGTTGGTTTAGACAAACTAGAAAGGTTGGATTGATAGGTTCTGGAATTCAACATTTCTGTGGATGACGGCAGGTGATGGTTGATGGGTGTTGTTCGCAGACAAAGCATAGCGAGATGTGGATCCGATTCGGACTCTTTGCATTTCTGTAACAAATTCTTCACCGTTTGAACGTTCCTTTCGATAAACCCGTTTGCTTGCGAATAGTAAGGACTGGTTGTAACATGTTCGAAACCATATGCCTTACTGAATTCTGTGAAGCCTGAAGAAGTAAACCGAGTGTCGTTTCCAGTAACAAATTTACTTGGAATTCCATGCTCTTTAATTAAAGATGGACTTTAGACGTGGAATAACAGTGTTTGACTGGATATTACGAAGCTTACGAATCAAAGGAAACTTGCTATAGTAATCTGATACCAGAAGATAAGACTCGTTAAAAACCCCCCAAGTCAGAGCAAAGTGTGTGCCATGGCTTAGGTGGAATGTCGTGAGGTGTAAGTGGTTCCTTTACATTCGCACGTTGATTGTGTTGACACGGACTGCAACCCTTTACCATGTTCTCTATATCAGCATTAATGCTTGCCCAGAATACGGAACCTTTAGCCCGGAGCTTGCATTTTTCTGCACCTTCGTGTGCATAATGAAGTTGCTCAAGGACTTCTGGCTGTAAACTCTTTGGTATGATGATGCGGGTTCCTTTGAGAATTAATCCATTAGCAACCGTGAGCTCATCGCAATAATTCCAGTATCCGTGAAGATGTGATGGACAGTCCGATCTCTTATCTGGTAATCCCCGGCTGATAAAGGATTTAAGCGAATTGAGAACAGGATCCTTGGCAGTTTCCGTCTGGATATGCTGGATTCTGATTGGACTTGCGTTGAGGTGCATGTGTAGCTCATGAATAGATACGTCAAGTCCTTTGATTGTGCCTGTATCGCATGGGCTTAGTCGTGACAGTGCGTCGGCCAATGGTATTTCTTTCCCCGGAACGTACTTGATCTCTACGACATATTTCTGGATACGTAGCATCATCCTGGAAATACGTGGTGGTGCACTGGATAGATGTTTCTTGAAGATAGCCTCCAAAGGTTTGTGATCTGTCTCAACTGTAACATGCCGACCGTATGCATAGTAGTGGAATTTTTCTAAACCACAACCACTATTTTCTCTAAAATTTTCGCACAAATGATCGCTGTAAAATACTCGCTTCCTCGCTCACATTTCTCTCGTTTTCCTAGTAACCTAATTTCCTTAGTTGGAGGTGTGGCACATGCTTGTCCATTTGGCTCACACTCCCCTAAATATGAAATTGTCAATTTTTACCGTTACTGTAACAATAACAATATGAACGCAACTATACATGTATCTATAGCTCAATTGTCCTCTTCTTCCTCTAACTGCAACCGTATTCTCTGCTCCGCTTCCTTCGCAGCGTTTCTTTGAACTCGTTATTCTTAGAGACCGTTTCGTTCTGCTTTTGCTCCACGACACTTTCTGCGACTTTAAGTTCCAATGGACAGACTAATTGTAAAGGTCGCTCCTTTCTTCGACCGTTGTGACACAAAACGACGCCCCGTACAACACTGTCCTTGCCCTTTACTAAGTATGTATAAATCTTTATTAAAATATTAAAAGCAACACCTCACAACAAACGTGCGGGCTTACAATTTGCACTTACTTATCAATAATTATTATACTAATTACTGTATTAGTATTGATATTTTTCATTAATAGAGCTAAAATACCATTATTATAATGTTTAATGTAGTTCCTAAGAAGTTAATTTCTAATTTAAAAAATATCATATGAAGTTAAAAAGACATCTATTAACGAACACTCTTTTATACCTTTCTGTTCGAACTCTCGGTAGTTCATACTCATGTCCGCGATTGCGTAATTCTAATTGACGACTAGGAGGCAGCAAAACTTGCAGGGCATGGTTGGGATCCGTAGTTATTTTCTCCCATAAATCTCTGTCTTTATTGTTTAATATAACAATCGATACCTGATACATAAGATATCCATACTTATATGCACGTTTTAAAAGTTTATCTACTTGACTAAGATATTTATTTATTTATTTATTTATTAAATTTACAACCATACATAAAATAGACTAAAAAAACTACATAATATGGTTGAAGGTATGGTCAACAGGACATGAATAGCCCCATATGAAGACCAACCTTAATGAAAACAAACTATAACAAACATAAATCAAAGACGATAACAAATATAAAATTTACAGAAAACATGACGAATTACGAACAACAGCTTAAGTTGAAAGAGCGGCACTTAGAACAGAAGGTTTTCCAAGTGCGCATTCTGTTTACATCGAAAGATGAATGAAGTAGAGAAGAGTAATGAACAGTTAGTCTGTTTTTAAAGGAGGAAACCGATGAACTATTACGAATGGTGGGAGAGAGATTATTCCAGAGAAAGACAATTCGGTTGAAAAAAGAGTTCCTAAAGAGAGAAGTCCTGCAATGATTGACACGAAGCAAGTTGTCCGAACTTGAACGGGTGTGAGACGAGCTGTTTGAAGAAAAAGTGACGAAAGAGGAGATATCTAGGTCGAAGAGACCGTGCTTACATTTAAAAAAGAAGACGAGATCCTTTAGTTCCATCCAGTAGGATACTGGTAATAAATTAAGCTTTTTAATGCGTTCAGGATATGGCAACTCATAATCCTGAAGGATAAATTTACTAGCTCGTCTTTGAACACCCTCGATGATCGCAAGATCACGTGACGATCCTTGAGGTGCCCAGATCTCACTACCATATGACAGATGAGATCGGACGAGTACTGTGTCAAAAGCTTTGCTAAAATTAAAAGAGAAGACGCGTACCATACTAGCATTACCATCCAACCATTCCATCCAGGTATGTTGCGCTTTTATTAGGGCCATTGTAGAGCTATAACCTCTTTTATATGCAAACTGATCTTTATGGATGGCATTTTCCATCACCTGGACTAATTCAGTTGTATAGATTGCTCTTTCAAAAAGGCGAACAATTATATTAGTCAACGAAATGGGTCGTAATTGGTTTGATTCTGTCAGAGGAGATTCTTTGGGGACAGGTAAAAGATTTGCTAGTTTCCAACTGTCAGGAACAATGCCCAGTTTGATTGAGCTGTTAAAAATGATGGTTATCACAGGCGCAATATCATATGCATAGGTGTTCCAAAACCAATGTGGTAACTCATCTGGACCCGAGGTGGTTCGTTTCTGATTTAATAGTAGTTTACAAACAGTATGGACGGATAATTCAGGTACTCTTGTGCCACGGGGAATAGGGAGAGGAGTCAGGATCTGTATTAATAGTTTGAAAATGCTCATTCATTACCTTTGGATCAATAATGTGGCTTAATGGTACTTCACTATTACCACGACCAGTTATTTTGTTAACTAATGACCACCATCTTTTAGATCCACAATTTTGGTTCTTATTTTCTTGTTTAACTGCTTTGAGTTGATTGCTCCGAATGAGTTTATTAATCCTTTCTTGTAGGCGATGACTGCTCTCGTTATCTCTCTTGTTAATGGCATTTTTCCTCAGCTTTAAGAGATGCTTAACTATTGGAGAAAGAAAAGGAGGGTCTCTACTAGATACTCGTGTTTTAATCATTGGGAAACATTCTTCGTATATTGGCCAGATTTTGTTATAAAAGTTGTTGATCATTTCGTTTGGACAAGAAGTACCACTGGAGATTGTGTTCCATTGAAAGTCCTCCATTTTCCGCAACATTTTTAACTTATTGAAACTCTACTGTTTTTCTTATGGCTTTTGCCTTGACCACATGTTTAAGTAAAACAGCCAGATGGTCAGATCGTACAAGGCTTTTTATCGTTTTAGCTTTACTCCTGATGTTGGGAACATTGGTTACAAACACATCAAGGATATTTTGGCCACGAGTCGGAAGATTCACAATCTGTACTAACGAATGGTAATTTAGCAATGTCTTTATCGCCAATTGGTTAATGTCACCAGCTATGATTAGTTTCGCGTTGGGCGCTAATGATAATAATCTCTCACATGAGTCCATTAGGAAATCAAAGAGGTTTCACGCTTGTCTTTATACTTATGCGACTTTGGGTAAGATTGTGAGAAAAATCACATCTTGATCCCTTTAAACAATGTCCTTTCTTTAATAGGAATGGACATGCGACCAAATGCTTAGAGGAATTCGCATTAACGTTTTTATTTATGCGAGTTTGACTAATGGAATGAGCCGTATCGTTGCGCACTTCGGCAACCTTATTAAAGAGATTAACATACGCATTTTCACTCATACAAAACTGACCAGCATTATTATTAGATAGTTTTTGATCGTCATTCTTGGTTTGCGTTCTAATGTCGACACAAACTGGATATTTTGTGACAAGCTCATCTTTTGATTGAGCAGAATCAAAAGTACATGTTTCTTCCAAATTTATGCTTGCATTAGAAGGTCTCAGTTGATCAATAATCGCTTCACTAGTTTTGATTCTGTCGTTAAGTAAGGCTATTGTTTCATTCAATTCATCGACTTCGGCATTTCTTTCTTTCTCTCACAAACAAAGTCAAGTCCGACTCAAGACGACTGGGTTTTTTTTTTATGAGCAAGTTCTCGCTTAAGTTGGCTTACATTGGTATGTTCGGTCGCAAATTCAATCTCAAACTTCTTTTGTAAAATAACTAAATCAAGTTTTGTCCCTTCAAACTCAGCAACCAGAATTCCGCAGCCACAACCACAATTATTATTATTCAGCTCCATATGCTCAGTCTGGCAATGATTATTGACAAAAGCGGAAGCTGAACGTTGGATAGTTCTGCCTTGTATACTTTCAACCGGGGAAGGGGAATCGATGGCGGCATTCATATTTCTGTCCGATAGGTTAGGAAAATCACACGCACTTGTAATATTTTGCTGCGAGAGTTTAATTTCATTGGAGTCTGGCAAATGTGGCTTTAGCATGGACTGAGTTGCTTGTTCGCAAAGCAATATACATCGATCTCGCACCAAAACACCGTCTCTACCTTTAAAAAGCACAGATTTTGCTTTACCTTTATGCCATGTGACTACTAAGTCAGAGTTTATGCTAGAAAACTTCTTCGACTGGCCCCCAGGTGATGACCATTTGCCTTCGAGGCCCCACACTTCTCGTACAATTCGTTTTAAATTTGTTAAATCACCAGTCCACTTTAAACGTACTCCATCATAAGACATGCCAGGCAGTTCAGTGCAACTAGCACTAGTAAGAAAGGAATTCAGACAACTATTTTCATTTGTATTAGCAACATTTTGATGGAGCCTATTAAGAGCACGTCCTTCCGCCATGACTTTATCTAAGCGTAGTACACGACCTTTCTTCCATTCACCCAGATTCTTTTCATCACCCACGATCAAGAGTATGTCGCCGACGTCTGGTACACTTCCGCCCTTCGTTTTTGTCCGATGCGTTTCCATTAAAGCGTGAATATACTCCCTTTTCCAGCGTTGCCATACGTGTTGTCTTCCGTTAATCAGCCGCCTGTTCATCGATGTCAACTCGTCCGTGTCTGTTTCCAGTTACTCGAGTGGATATGCATTTCCTCCCCACATAATAACATTTGGCGTTAGCACCTTCGACTCTGTCTCGCCCTCCACGTACGTCAACGGCCGATTATTCAAATTCTTCTCAATATCCATTACCACTTGCTCCATCCCCTCGAATGACAAGTGAGATTTCCCCAGTGTTTTATATAAAGTTTTCTTGACTTCCTTAATAAGCCTTTCGTAGAAACCTCCCCACCATGGGGATTTCGCAAAATTGAATTGCCACCTGATTTCTTCGTTTGCAAGAAAGTTGTGCATTTTCTCGCTCTTCTTTATAATCTTCACCCATTCAGCTGTAACTTTGAAAGTTTGCGCGTTGTCCGATATTATCATACGCGGTCTCGTTCTGCGGGTAATGAAAGCATTGAGTTTCCTCTTAAATTCTGCAGCCGTTTGATCTTTCGTTACTTCCAGATGAACCGCTCATGAGACTGCGCACGTACACCTTCTGCCCCGCATTAAACACAAACAAACATTCAATAACATTTTTCGATACAACAATAAAACTTTGGTAAATTTATTAATTTTCATTTATTAATTTTCAATTACGTGAATTGTTCACTTAAGAATAAAGGTCAATTTCAATAGCATTTACACAAGTTCAATAAGCATAACTAAACAGTCAATACGAACACAAGGATATTCATTTACACGTTTAAGAATGTCACTCTCGTTGTATGTGCTAACTAACCTGTTACCATACAATTCGACTGTACGGTATTCAACTCTATTCCCTTGAGGATGTAACACATTTCAAAACGCTATAAAAATTGAGTACGTCGTCAAAGTTAACATACAATATTGTACACCTTCTGCCCCGAATTAAACACAAACAAATACTCAATAACATTTTTCGATACACCAATAAAACTTTGGTATATTCATTTAAACGAGCAGAAAATCATTAACATTTATTAATTTTCAATTACATGAATTGTTCACTTAAGAATAAAGGTCAATTTCAATAGCATTTACACAAAACACGTTCTACTATAGGGTCCAATATTCTATTTAACAGAATTTGAGAGAAAAATGAAAGAAAACACTAAAAAATGCAATGAATACAGCCATGACAGTGGAGAAATTATACATAAATGTAATAATTCTGCATGAAAACAAGAATTCCTTTTCAAACATGATAAAAATTGGTAAAAAACATAAGAATAATTGCAAATGTGGACAATGACAGATTTCATGTTTTAATAGGAAAATCACATCAAATGCATGTTAAAAATGACTGGAAATATATTCAGCAAAAACATACACATTTTGCAACAATTTTAGCTTTTCCAAGTTGCAAGATATGACTAAAATTATACTAAATCTCTAAGAGGAAAAAACTGCTAAAAAATTTGGGCAAAATTTATTGTTTTTAGCAAAGTGAGTAAAAGGCATGTGAATAAAAGGGAAAAAAAGAGGAAAATGTTATAGTTCCAAAACATGTCTGGAGGCAGCCACAGTGAGTGAAAATTATATATCAAGAACATGGCACATGCCACCTTCGATATATCTAAAACTCTAAACTATCCAATGCTTCGATATACCGGTATCGGAAGAATGCCATTTCTTCGATATATTGAAAGATTGCAATTTCCTCGATATATCGAAAGAATGCCATTTCTTCGATATATCGAAAGAATGCCATTTCTTCAATATCTTAAAAGAATGGCATTTCTTCGATATATCGAAAGAATGCCATTTCTTCGATATATCGAAAGAATGCCATTTCTTCGATATATTGAAAAAATGCCATTTCTTCGATATATCGAAAGAATGCCATTTCTTCGACATATCGAAAGATTGCAATTTCCTCAAATTATATATCGAAAGATTGCAATTTCCTCAATATATCGAAAACTAAACTATCCATGGCTTCTATATATTGAAAGAATGCCATTTCTTTGATATATCAAAAGATTGCCATTTTTACAATATGTCGAAAACTCTAAACTATCCATGGTTTCGATACATCAAAGAAATGGCATCAATTGTTTCGATATATTGCAGAAATTACATTCTGTCAAATTCAATATGTGAAAAGGATGTCATGTCTTGCCAAAACAAGCCATGTTTTAAATATTGATAGTAAAACAACAAAGTAGGGCACAATTCAGCTCAATGGGTTAGCATTATGGTATACACTCAAAATATAACACATTCTACGATAGGGTTGCATATTCTATTTAGCTATAATCAAAATAATCACATGTACAGTCAGGGCCGCCAAGAGGGGGGGTGTGGGGGGGGGCAAATTGCCCTGGGCCCCCATCTTAATAGGGCCCCAACTTGGAGCAAGCGCCTAAAATTGAATAGGTTCTATAAAGAGCATTTTTGAAATTGAGGGCCACTTACAGCACCTCCACATGCAGTCTACCTCTAGCTAAGGTTTAGTTGGGTCTAGCTTAAAAATAATAATGTCATGGGGGCCCCCAGGGAAGGTTTGCCTCGGGCCCCACTAATTCTCTAGGCAGCCCTGTGTACAGTATAGCTAGCTATATTAATTATACATATACAACAACAACATATGTATATATCTATATTGACTAAAATCACTTCATTAGACAGTACAGTATACAGTAGTAACAACTAAATTCAGTTTTAAGAGTTTCTTCTGCCCTATAACTATATTGCTTTAGGCAATTTTCTCACGACAATGCATTTGGACCCAGTAACATACAGACCACTGCAGATAAACCGATCCCACAGCAGCGACGTAATACATCAAAAGAGTTTATCTTTACAAAACATTACATGGTACTGATTATATACCTTCTTGTATAGCTGTGCTACTGTCAATCTCCTTTATCAGGTGGTCTGAACCCTCTATGGTTAAACCCGGTTCTTTTGTGTTTGATGTACTACAGCATGATGCAAAAGTGATATATCATTTGGTTTACATCAATCTAAAAGAATGGAAAAAACTATAAGAACAGACACCATTAAAATGATTACAGTTTTTACTGCCAATCAAAGAAAACAACAGAATCAGATATATAATGGCATACCGTGAACATCCGAACATATGCCCTGGGCTTATATTCGTTCGTAAAGACTTTTTGATGGGGGCTTATGTACAGGGGCCATATACTTATATTGTATCTGTAAACAATGTGAAGTGTGAACCATTGCCTCAGTCAAAAAAACACGTTCATATGACCACTGAATATTGAAGACTAGAAGTGATGATCATTC